>JXCR01143058.1:35328-56747 GCA_002079205.1 Phalaenopsis hybrid cultivar | reverse complement strand
AATTCATTGTGTTCCTAAGAAAGGAGGAGTGACTATTGAAGCAAAAGAGAATAATGAATTAATACCTATCAGATAAGTTACTGGGTGGCGTATTTGCATTGAATATAGAAAATTAAACACTGCCACTAGGAAAGATCACTTCCCTTTACCATTTTTAGACCAAATAGTAGAGACCAAATAGTAGATAGACTTGTTGGGCACAAATATTTTTGTTTCTTAGATGGATATACCGGTTAATAGACTTGCTGGGCACAAATATTTTTGTTTTTTAGATGGATATACCGGTTACCATTAAATTTATTGCTCCTGAGGATCAAGAAAAGACAACATTTACTAGTCCTTTTGGAACTTTTGCTTTTAGAGTAGACTTGCTGGGCACAAATATTTTTGCTTTTTAGATGGATATACCGGTTACCATCAACTTCATATTACTCCTGAGGATCAAGAAAAGACAACATTTACTAGTCCTTTTGGAACTTTTGCTTTTCAAAGATTTTCTTTCAAATTATGTACTGCACCTACAACATTGCAGATATGTATGATGTCTATATTTAGTAAGTTAATTGATGTAATGCCTTTCGGATTATGTAATGCACCTGCAACATTCCAGAGATGTACGATGTCCATATTTAATAAGTTAATTGATGATTGATTGGAAGTATTTATGGATGATTTCTCTGTATTTGGAACATCATTTGATGCATGCTTAAATTACCTTGAAAAAGTTCTCTGTATTTGGAACATCATTTGACGCATGCTTAAATTATCTTGAAAAATTTTTGGAGTTGTGCGAAAGAACTAATTTAGTTCTAAATTGTGAGAAATGTCAATTTATGGTTGCAGGAGGAATTATGTTAGGACATTAAATTTTGGAAAATGGTATGGAAGCAGACCCTTCAAATATTCAAGTTATGTCTAAATTAACACCTCCTACTAATGTAAGAGGGGTTAGAAGTTTTCTAGGACATGTTGATTTTTACAAACATTATAATAAAGATTTTTCAAAAATTACTAAACCTTTATACCAACTTTTAGAAAAAGGACAAGAAATTTGAATTTACTGAAAACTATTTAAATGCCTTTGAGTTATTAAATGAAAAACTAATCACAGCTCCTATTATAGTTTCACCTAACTGGGAGAAACCATTTGAACTGATGTGCGATGCTAGTGATTATACTATTGGAGCTATTTTTGAACAAAGGTATGAAAATATTTTTAAAGTTACATACTAGGCTAGTAAAATTTTTAATGATACTCAAATTAACTATACTATTACTGAAAAAGAGTTATTGGCTATTGTGTATGCTTTTGACAGATTTAGATCTTATTTAATTGGGACTAAATGTGTCATGCACACTGATCACTTTGTTATTAAACATTTGATGCAAAAGAAGGATGCCAAACCAAGATTAATTAAATGGATACTTTTGATGCAACAATTTGATTTTGTGGTTATTGATAGAAAGGGAATTGATAACCAAATTGATAATCATTTGTCGAGATTAGATTATCATGAATTATCTGACACCGACAATGAAATTATAGAAAGTTTCCCTGATGAACAACTTTATAATATTAATGAATAGAAAATTCCATGGTATGCTGATTTTGTTAATTATATTGTAAGTGATATTTTGCCACCTATGCTGACATTGCAGCAACAAAGAAAATTCATTCATGATGTGAAGGCATATTTTTGAGATGAACCTAATTTATATAAACAATGTAAGGATCTTATTATGAGAAGATGTGTACCTTATAAAGAAACTGAACTAATCATTCAGAAATGTCATGATTCTGAATTTAAAGGAAATTTTGGGATTGATAAAACTGCTTATAAAATTTTACAAGCTGGATTCTATTGGCCTACTCTCTTTAGAGATGTTTACAGATACATAAAAACTTGTGATCGATGCCAACGAGTAGGCAATATATCTAGAAGAAATGAAATGCCTCTGAATTTCATATTAGAAGTTGAGATCTTTGATGTTTGGGGATTAGATTTCATGGGAACATTTATTCCTTCATCTGGGAACTTATACATATTAATTACAGTAGACTATGTTTCAAAGTGGAAGCACAAGCTTTACCTTGTTGTGACGTTAAAAGTGTTTCAAGATTTTTAATGAAAAATATTTTCACAAGATACGGAATGCCGAGAGTGATTATCACTAACGGATGATCCCATTTTAGGAATAAATACATTCAGAGATTGGCAGAAAAGTTTAATATTATTCATAGAATCTCTACTTCCTATCACCCTCAAACTAGTGGGTTAGCTGAAGTTTCTAATAGAGAGATTAAACAAACTTTAGAAGATTGTAAAACCTAGTAGAGTAGATTAACCTACTAGACTCGATATCGCATTATGGGCTTACAGGACTGCTTATAAAACTCCTATTAGAATGGCTCCTTACAGGCTTATTTTTGGAAAAACTTGTCACTTACCAGTAGAATTGGAGCATAAAGCATATTGGGCGATTAAAGAATTTAATTATAATTTGAAAGATGCTGGTGAGAAGAGATTGTTACAAATGAATGAATTGGAAGAATTAAGAAATAAATCTTATGATAACAACAGAATTTATAAGGAGAAACTAAAGTTATAGCATGATCGAAAGATTAACCAGAAGAACTTTGAACCAGGACAAGAAGTTTTGCTTTATAATACAAGGCTGAAGTTATTCCCTGGGAAATTGAAGTCTCGTTGGTTAGGACCCTTTACTGTGACTCAAGTTTATACTTACAGAGCTGTTGAAATTGAAGATCAAAAGACTGAGAATAGATTTAAAGTAAGTAGACACAGATTAAAGCTATATTTTGAGGGTAAAAGACCAAAATTTAAAGAGGTTTTAATGGTCAGTCAACCTGAGTAATACCTGAATATGTCGGGCTGACGACGTTAAACCAAAGCTTTATGGGGAGGCAACCCATAGTTATCTTTATTTTTATTGTGATTATAGTGTTTTTATTTGAAATTATCGTTATTTTGTGGTAGTATGAACTTTACTACTCATATTTACCCTTGAATCATCATAAAAGTTGGATCCATAGAGAAAATTGGAAGGCATTTAGACCAAAGCAAAACTGTGAAATTTTTGCCTTGGACGCCGACGGCGGGTTTTTATGAGAGTCCAGGCAATTAGTTCTAAAGGCTCGCCGACGGCGTGATCGACGGCGCCGACGACAAGAACGGCGGGATGACAGTTTCCGGAGTTTGAAATGATAGTTCTTGGCAATTTTAGGCGGAGTTACTCCATATAAACTTCCAAAGTCAGTTCTGAAGTTCGTATTACCCCAAAAATGAATTGAAACTTCAATTCATACATATGGCATCCAATTCCACTGAAAACCTTAGATTTTGAATGTTTAACCGGAGAAAGTTCATTAGTTCTGAGGCGCAGTTAATCTTCAAAAAAGTGCTGACAAAGAGGAGATTGATCAAAGAAAGAGGATTTGTGAATCGAGGATTGAAAAATCCTTTGACAGAAAATAAAGAGATGATTGTGCGACGACGATGGGAAGTGTTGGGCTACACTATAGCCGCCATAGTCATTCTGTGGTGAAGAAGTCTTATGTTAATTTGCATGGAATCAACCAGGGAGTCGTCTATGTGCGAGGTAGATGGATAAATTTTACTCCTGCATGGATTAATGAGTTATATATGATAGAGAATGTTCCTGTCGACCATTATTCCAACTTCGTCCCGACAAGAAACCTGATGAATGAGATCTACCAATATTTGACGAACGAGACTGAAGACTGAGAAATGAGAGAAAACGTATATGTTAGTTTTTCTACGACACTTCTAAACCCCATTTCTAAACACTAGCATTTCTTCATTTCTACAAAACTATTACCGGTGATGAGGATGGGTAAAGTTACTAAGGAAAGTGCTATTCTGAATTACTGCATCTAAATGGGACTGTTAATCGATATTGGATCGATAATTGTGAAGTCTGTTTTGGACCTGATTGTTCATGGATCAACTTGTGGTCTTGGACATCCTTCAACAATTTTCTTTATTTGCAGTCAGTTCCAAGTATCTTATGAGAATTGGGAAAAAGTACTTCTACCTTGGAAGCCTTTGGACCCAACCGAGAAGTTCCTAACCAATGAAGATGAGAATGATATGACTATTATTGTAGATCAATCGTCTCAGAATTCACTTCTTATTTAGCCTTTAGTTCCGAAAAAGACACTAGTGATCTTGTGCAGAATCAAAAAAACTGGAGAAAGAGGTGCAAAATGTTATGAATGCAATTAACAATATCTCTGATTTTTTCGATTATCTAGACTGGAGGATGAAAGAGCATTTTGATCACTTTGGACATATCAAAGGAATTTTGATACAATTGATGAGGAAGATGGGATTGAAAGAAGAAGACTCTATTGAGGAATTCCCATACCGACCCTTCTATAACCTCTTCGTTCATGTTCAATCAATGGGTGATATCAGAGGAGAAACAAACATAAAATTGGAAGAGTAGTAGATTTACTTTGCCACCTGTATGTCTAAGTGTATTATTTGATTTGAACTTATGTGCTTAGGTCACTTTCTAAATTTGCTTTTAGATCTCAGTATAGTTGAGATTGAGCATAGGATGTTTATTTTTCAGCGTTTAGAGTGTTGTGGCTTGGATTGTGACGCTGAATTGATGTATTGAGGTTGATAAAATACCAAACGTATGTGTGTCGTGTAACTTTTACTGTAACTCTTCGAATTTATATATAATTGTTAGGTTTTGTGTTGTGAATGTTTATTTGGGGTTGTACACCATTTAATCACTTAAAATTTATGTCTAGAATGATTGAACGGATGTCGTCAAGGCTTGAAATAGATCAAAATTGCAAAAATCTGAAAAATTGAACCAATTTTGAAAATCTCGCCAACAGCGCCATCGACACCGCCGACGATAGATTTTTCCTGAGACTTAGGCATTTAATCAATAGAAGTCGCTGACGGCGTTGAAGACCCCGCCGACGACGAGATCCCAAAAAAACACTTTTAACCGTGATTTTGACTAGTTAACTACCACTATTCATCACCCCTTCCTCTCAAAAAACAAAAATTTAGATATAGGGCTTGAAGATCATAGATTTGGGGCGATTTTAAAGCATTTAGACACTAGATTTTATCATCTCTCGGTAAGAGCTTCACTCCAACCTAAAAATATTTGATTTTCACTTTGAATTTCTTCCACATTGAGAAGATCCAAAAAAATTGAGAATGTGGAGAAAATATTTGGAATAAATTAATGGAATTTAGATTTGAACTCTTAGAGTCACTCTTGGAAGCCATTATTTGAGTATTTGAAGTGTATTTTGGAATTTTTTATAAGTTTGATTAGATTAACATGGCTCCGTGACAAAAGAGGTGACTTGAGTTTGATGAGTCTTGCTTCATCAATGTGAAGGCTCAATTGAGATTTACTTCAGTATTTGAAGGGAAGAAATGTATACAAGATCGTGTTTTTGAGAGTCCGGTAGGAGAAGTTGAACGAGTTATTACCGAACGGAGGTCGGAAAACTTCTGTTATACCACCAATAAGGCTGCTGTGAATATTGTGAAAGAATTTTATGCCAATGCGTTCTATTCTGAGGATGAAACCGTTCGAGTAAGGGGTTTTTCTGTTGAGTTTAGTGCTGCCCGCATTAACTCATTTTATGAAGTCCCAGACTCCTATAACTGCAGTTATGAAATCTTCAGTACAATGGAAGGCCCACTAAATAATGTCATCAGCTTTCTCATTGATGCGAAAGGGACATGGAAGATAAAGCAACGAGAAAGGGTAAATTTTTCTGCTTCCATGTTGAATGCCCCATCTAAAGCGTGACATTATTTTATTTCCTCTACTCTATTACCTACCTATCACCATAGTGAGGTAATAAGAGATAGAGCTATTCTGAATTTCTGTATTCAGAATAATCGAACTATAAATGTGGGGAGAATTATTTATAAGAATATATTGACCACGACAAAGAGTGAATCGAGTGGAGGTCTGGGACATCCTGGCTTCATTTATGCATTTTGTGAGCTAGAGATGATGAATAGGACATCCTGAACTTATTTATACAATTTGTAAACTTTCTGGAGTAGAATTTGGAGATGAATGATGGGCTTACCCTATGAAACCCATTAGTAAAGCTAATTTAAAGACATATGAATCCCATGAAAAATGGAGATCTTGGAGTAGGAGTCAAGAACCTTCTACTAATAAAGACATCCCCTCTACTAGTTATGACATTCCTTCCTTTAGTTCCCCACCCTGAATGATTTAATGAATGAGTTAACCTTGCAGCGGAAGAGTATAGAGCAAATAAATGAGAGCATTGGGGGATTAGAACTTAGACATGATTATGATAGTGAGTACCTACAGAGGCATTCTGACTTTGAGATACCTTACTACGAAGCTCAGGCCTTGTACTACAGAGGTGAGTCTAATGTTACTTTTCTTGAATGCCCCCGTTATACTCAGCATCAGCCCAATCCACCTACTAACCAGGGAGACGCGGATATAGTATGGGACTTTGATATATGATAGTAATTGATGTACTTTTATTTTTGTAATTTTGTAATAGAGATAGATGTTTGTTTGTTCATACTTTCATTTTTATTTTTATGTTGCGATTAGATAATTTTTAATTATTGTTATAAACGTTTAGTGTGGTAGTTGAAATTTTCATGTGTAGTTATAATAGATGTTGATTAGTACTTTGTAAAATTATAATGTGACGTGATTTTTATTTGCATTTTAATATATTTGTAATTATTTTTTGTTTAGTATTGTGGACGTGTTAGCGAAATATTGTGTTTGTATAATGTTTAGTTTTATACTTATTTTAAAATTTCATTACCCAACAAATTCTCTAATGATTTATATGTATAGAAAACTCATAATATTACAAACCAGTTGAAGTTAAAATTTTGAGAAGGAACTACAAAAATTTTAGAATGATGAAAATGCCCAAGTACTGAGGTTATGATTTATATTTAGAATTTTCTTTCCACCTGTATCATTCCATATTGAAAAATTTAAGTTTTGGGGAGGGAAGAAAAAGATTAACTATTAGATGTTCTCAATTTTAATATTTTGAAAAATTATTAACATGATTTTTTGTAGTGAATTTAATTCGTCAATTTAAATATTTTAAAAAAATATTAATATGATTTTATGTAGTGAATTTAATTCAGAGAACTATTTTGTAGATATTTAAATATTATGGTAGATTTAAAGGAATATTTTTGTAAGGAAAATTAAGTTTGTAGATTAAGATATTTAGTATAAGAGAATAAGATTATATTTAACTATTTATAGTAAAGAAAACTATATTTTGAAATATTAAGAATCTTAAAAATTCATTTGAGAAGAAAAAATTGGGGCTCAATGATGTAAAAGCTATGAAATACTTATAAGGTAAAGGAATGCTTTGAGTTTTAAATTTAGGGAAAGAAATGTGATGTTCAAAATCATTAAAGGCTATTCAGATATAAGAATCCTCACTTCAAAAAGAAAAAGAAAGGATTGACAATAATCCCTGAAAAGAAAAGAAAAAAAATATAGGATTGAAAGCAATCCAAATGAAAAAAAAGAAAAAATAAACAAGTTTGGAGAGGCTTGAGGAGATGCTCTAATCAAAATTGGCTTCACTTGGACCTACCTAAAGGGAAAACCTAAATACATTCCTGAACTTATATTTATAGAATATCATCTTTTAATGGCTTCACTGGACCTACCTAAAGGGAAAACCTAAATACATTCCTGAACTTATATTTATGGACCACTGGACCTACCTAAAGGGAAAACCTAAATACATTCCTGAACTTATATTTATGGATTAGATATTTTACTAGTAGTGTTCTCAAGACTATATATATATATAAGTGAGGAGAAGCTTGAGGAGATGCCTAATCAAAAATTGGCTTGACAAAGAAAAAATTATGGAAGTAAGGAGAAGCTTGAGGATATGCCTAATCAAAAATTGGCTTCACTCAAATGAAAGTATGGAGAAGCTTAAGGATATGTCTAATCAAAATTGGCTTCACTTGGACCTACCTAAAGGGAAAACCTAAATACATTCCTGAACTTATATTTATAGAATATCATCTTTTAATGGCTTCACTGGACCTACCTAAAGGGAAAACCTAAATACATTCCTGAACTTATATTTATGGACCACTGGACCTACCTAAAGGGAAAACCTAAATACATTCCTGAACTTATATTTATGGATTAGATATTTTACTAGTAGTGTTCTCAAGACTATATATATATATAAGTGAGGAGAAGCTTGAGGAGATGCCTAATCAAAAATTGGCTTGACGGACCTACCTAAAGGGAAAACCTAAATACATTCCTGAACTTATATTTATGGATTAACATCTTATATTAGTAGTGTTCTCATGTAGTTTCTATCATTTGAATATTATAAGTGACTTGATATTACAACATATAGTCATTCTTGAAATGAATAGAAAACTAGAACTCTTAAACTTGATGACTTGATAGTCTTGTACCTACAGAGTTAATTTAATTACTTGATTTTTTTCTAAAAATCTCACTATGGTATTTACTTAAATCAAAATTATAGTATTTTTGAATTAAAACTTTACTAAAATAGTTCATAACTTTTATGTAGTACTAAAATTACTTGAGGACAAGTAATAGTTAAGTTTGGGGGATTCTGACAACTTTTATGTAGTACTAAAATTACTTGAGGACAAGTAATAGTTATGTTTGGGGGATTTTGATTAAAGAAAAAAATATTGAGATTTTCATACCTATTTTATACTAATATTGATGATATTGCACTTTAAAAAATGGTATTTTTGATGTTTTGTTGCAGGTATGTTGAATTATGGTCATCGAAGCAAAAAGGAGCGAATTTGGAGCAAAAGACCAAAATATGAAGATTTGAACCAGGGCGCCGACAATGAGCCCAACGACGCCGACGATGGGTTTTCCCTCGAGGATCCTGAATCAAATATTCTAGAAGGCCGCCGACGGTGAGAACGACAGTTCTCTTAACAGGTGCATTGAATGTGGATGATTTTTGAAGGGACGCTTAGGCAACTCTTGGAAAACTCTTCTACTACTTTAAGAGAAACATTTGGGCTGAAAAAAAGAGGAGCCCCGTAGTGGTGTCCGCTGAGTTTTTTGTTGTTTGTAGAGTGTAGAGAGTTTAATTTAGGGTTAGTATTCTGAGGAATTCTTCGACAGATTGTAAGAGTGGAGAGAAAGTGAGAGATTTCTTCCTCCTTGCCGCCTCGAAGAAGAGTTCTATGTGTTGTAAAGAAAGGAAGAGATTCAGAGGAACTTCAAGGAGTTTGCTTGTGGAGGAATTAAATATAAGTGGTATTTACTTATTGAACTTTGTATGACTTTGCTTTTTATATAAGTTCTAAGTTTTGTCGTATCTTCTCCATGAGTTCTGAGTAGTTTTCTCTGTCTTTCACCTTATCTTAAGATTTTGTGAAATGGTGATTTTAATTGGTTGAGCCATAAGAATGTTAAAGAAGTTATGATGATCTTTTTACTTTGATCTTAATTTACTTTCAATCTAGCCAATTAATTTGTTAAAATATGTTGAGTTTTACAACTAAAGTGAAGATTACATCCAAGATTTAGGGAGGTCAAAGTCCTTGAAAGTTGGGTGCAAATAAATAGGGAAATAAAATTATCGGGTGTAGAATTAGAGATTTTAGAGTGACATATTAAAATCCTTAATTCGGTCCTATCGTTTGGGTGTTAAAGTGTAGATGTTAGCCCTCAGGCAAGAGGAATGTGGGAGCTCCAAAGTGAGAGCCGATATCCTCCCAGCCTAGCCGCAAATTCAGTAACCAAGCATATGATTAGTCAATGTTCTTTATGCCTGGACCAAAGGGTAAGAAATAAGTATGCTCTTATTTGACACAATACAATTTGAACTAATTCACTTTAATTTCTTGACAAGGAGAAGGATACTTTCTTATATTTGAACTTCACATTAGAAAATTTATTAGTAGAATTAGTTAATTAAGAGTTTGTTAAAATTACATATTTATTTCAATTGTCTATTAGTGACAAATAAGCAATTTGAACTATATTGTTGTGATTAAGTATTGATTTTCTAAATTCTAGTTCGTAGCCTATAGTATTACCCCCTGTGGGATCGATATACAGGACTCCATTAGAATTCTGTACTACTTGAGCGATACGTATACTTGTGTTGATAAGTGTGACTTTGTAATTATTGAATATTTTATACACATCTTTATTAAATCAATAACTGTTGTCAAGTTTTTAGCGCCATTGGCAGGGATTTAAATCTTCTAGCAGCAGTACCAAATTCTTCTACTTTTGAGCATATATAAAGTTGTTGTCAAGGAACGTTGAGGTTGGGCATTAGACGGAACCATTTCAGTTCCTTACTTCAAATTTTTGACCTTGTTCTTCCATAAGGTTGGTTCAATAAACTGGCTTTTAGAGGAACAAGTGGATGATCATGTCATTAAACTATTAGTGACATGTATTTTATAGGGTAAGGTAACACCTGTGGTTGGCCAAAGATAAGCAACTAGATCAAGAATAATCTTGTCCAATGGATTGACCTTACAAAAATTTCTTAAAGCACCAAATAGTTATTTGAAGGAGATTTTGTTGGAAATGAGGAATTGGAGAAGCGAGATGTGATGAGAAGGAGGATGAGTGATCCTCATTTATCTTTATTTTATGTGTGTTTATTAGTGTGTTAAAGAACTTGGGAAGGATAAAAAATTGAATCTAAATGACTGGGAAAAATTTAGGGCATGTACGTAGGCTCCAGTGCCCCTGACACCAAAGTGTCGAGAGCTAAACCGGCGCCTAAGCACCAATATAAACCTGTGCCAAGGTACCACACCAAATGAAATGGCACTGCCTTAGTGCCACTATCACGGTGCCTAGGCGCCTCTTCCTTCAGTCCAACAAAAACATCTAAACAAGCCCGATTTAGGTCATTTTTACAAGACCTCCTTCACGACTCCTCTTCAACGATTTAGAGGATATACTTAGGGCTTTCTTTCACCATGCTTTTGTGCCAAATCTTGAAAGTTTGGAGAGTGTAAACCACCTACCTAAGGTAAAATTATACTTCATGAGCTTGCATTTCATCTCATCATCTGGAAACTTTTTGGGATTTTGGATAATAGTGAAGAAGAAGGGATTTTCGTGGGGAGAGGTTTAATTAAGCCCAAAACTAGCTTCTTGTGTGCATACATTTTTTTTCTTTAGATTCATTTCAATGTAATTTTTAAAGCCTACTTTCCAATGCCACTCAAAAATAAAGGAGGCAAATCAAAATCTTTATTTGATGACAAGAAGTTTGTATGGTTTCCAACTAGAAGCATTACAATGACCTCTTAGTGTCAAAAAGGTTAATAGCAGAGAGGGGATTTGTTAACCATAGGAGAGCTGTGGAAAGAATAATTATAAGAAATGGGAAAAATTTTGTTATAACATATGTTTTTTTGGTACCACTAATAAGAGAGTTTTATTCTAAAATACCTGAAGCTCTGGATCGAGGAACTTATGTGAATATATCTCCTTCCTGCATCAATGCGTTATTATCCTTAAGTGATCTCCCTTATTGTTATTATGTCAATTCTACTTTCACTAATGCTTATATTAATGAAGCTTTGAAATAATTAACTGATGGTAAAGGAGAGTGGAAAGTCAACGAGGGAGTTCAAATTGAATTTAATGCATCCAAATTAAAAGAAATATCTAAGGCATGACACTTCTTCATTTCAACTAAAATGATTTCTTCTACCAATACTAGTGAAGTGACTATAAATCAAGCCTTATTGAATTATTTTACCCAGAATGATAATCTCATTGATGAAGGTTCAATCATTCAATATTCTACTGTTATGCAAGACAGTTGGACCTTATGCTGCTGCTTTGAAAATTGTTGACATCCACTCAAAAGGGAAAATCTGGGATAGTCTTAACAACATAGACAATGGCAAGACAACTGGACCTGATGGTTACTCCTCTTACTTTTATAAGAAAACCTGACAAATAACTAAACCGAAGTGATCAAGGCTATACAATATTTCTTCCTTGGGAATGCACTCCCCAATTATTTCAGTGCTTCTACATAGTGTTGATCCCTAAATCCTCAGAGAAGACTCAGTGACAACACTTTAGGCCTATCTGCCTCACCACAGTATTTAACAAAATTATCAGCAAGATTGTTGTAAACAGGTTGAAGCCTTATATTTACCATTTAATCAAACTCAATCAAAAAACATTCATCACTGATAGAAACATTAATGATAGTGTCCTTCTGGCTTAAGAGTTGGTAACTGAAATTGATAGGCCTTGCAGAGGGGGTATTTTAATTTACAATCTTGATGTGAGGAAGGCATACAACAACATCAACTAGGAATTTATTCTGGATACTCTAAGGGATAGGAAATTTCTTCCTGATTTCTATGAACTTATCTCAAGTTGTTTGCAAGGTAATGTCAACCCTATTCTCCTTAATGGGAGGCCTCATGGATTTTTCACTACAACTAGGGGACTAAAGCAAGGAGACCCACTCTCCTCTACTCTTTTCATTCTGGCTATGAACTACCTATCCAGACTTCTGAACAGCAGAATCTCATCCATCTCTTCTAAATTGTATCACCACAGATCTAACTTGAAAGTTATTCATCTTCTTTATGCTGATGATATTATCCTCTTTTCTAAGGCTACTAAATTTGTAGCCAAGTAAATTATGCAATGTTTGAAGATCTTCCAACAATGTTCTGGTATGGAATTCAATCCTACAAAATGTAACTTGTTTTTTAGCTGCAGAACTAAAGATTAGTTCAAAAAGTGGATATAAGAGTTTACTGGAATTTCTATTGCTGCTACTCCCTTCAAATACCTGGTGTCCCTCACATCAACGACCGGGTTAAGCAGGTGCAATTTAATGAGGTTATTACCAAAATTGTTGCTTAACTCAATTGTTGGACCAATTCTTTCCTTTCTAATTGGAGTAGGATCACTCTCTTAAAGATTATATTAACCACTTTTCCATAATACATTTTACAGATTTCTGGGATGAAGAAATGCACTCAACTTCATCTGAAAAGATGTTTCAATAGATTCTTATGGTCAAGGTAAAGGAAACAACTCCATCGGGCTAGCTGGCAGAAAGTTGCTAGATCCATTGTTGCTAATGGTTTTGACTTCAAAGGTTTACCTCAGTTGCAACAAATTAACCTCTGTAAGATTTGGATCAAAGTTAGATAACAAGACTCACTTTGAGCAAAATTTTTGATGGGCAATTACAGCAAGGACACTCATCCTACAATGGTTGTCAGGAAAATTGGAGACTCCAAACTTTGGTTCAACATCTTAAAGGTTAGACACCATGCTGAAAAGCTTTTGCTATGGGATCTGGGCAATGGCAAGCTCAATTTCTAATTGGATAATTGGTGTTTGGATGGCATGTTGCAACTTGTTGCTCATAATTTCAACCAAAATTTAATGGTGACAAACTGCTGGGAGGGGAATAAGTGGTCGATTGACCTTCTTAATTCTATGCTCACCCACACTTCTACTGAAGCTATATCCAGATTACCTTTTGATACAATAAGAAAAAACTCTATTGTTATTTTTGCAAGTAAAACACAAATCTTTACTCAGGCAATCTACTCCAAAATTTATCAGTGAGATTCTACCCTACTTGGAACAAATTCTCACTCCTTCTATGTCTTTCCTGGGTTAGAGAATTTTCCACAACCTTTTACCAATTGATGATATCCTTAAATTAGAAGGGCTGAGGGCTCCCTTTAGATGCTGGTTATGTAAGCATGCAGAATAATCCACAACCCACCTCTTCTTTCAGTTCCCTTTCTCCCAAACTTTCTGGATTGAATTTATCAAGTGCTTAGCTATTAATACATTGCTGCTGGATTGACATCATTTAACACTTTGTTGAACTAATTGGGTAAAGGAAAACCTAGGTCTCATTCCCTTTATCCTTCCCTAGTTCATCTGTATGGCCAGGAATTAATGTAAATTTGAGAACTTCCGTATTATTTCTTTGAAGGTGGCAGCTAAATGCAAGCCATTCCTCGTTAAATTGATTTCCCTCAAGAAGTTTCCTAATATCAGTAATACCTCCTGACATAGCTGCCGCCCCCCACCCCCCAAATTTGAAGACTTCTTTGGTTGAGGCTTGCCCCTACATTTATCAAAGCCAACACTAATGGGAGCTCTCTGAGCATGAAGCAAGTATAGGGGGTGTTTTCAGGAATCAATTTGGCAAGTGTCTTCTTTATTTCTATTTTCCCATTACTGTTAAGGATGCTTTGGAAGCTGAAGTGGCAGCAGTATTTTGGGCTATCAAGCTGTCTATTTTCAACCATTAGGATATCCTACAGGTGGAGATGGACTCCTCATTACTTCTGAATGCTCTCACTATTGAGGATAGTCATCCCTGGCATGTCTCTCATTGGCTCAGGAACAACAAGGCTCTTCAGATTTCCTCTCCCATTCTCTATAATTTCATTTACAGAGATAGCAACCGCCCAGCTAACTGGTTGGTTAAACTTGGGAAAGCCTCCAATACTACTCTAGTTTCCACTAATCCCTCATCATCTCTTGCTCTCTTTTGGGTGGGGACTTTCTGAATTTCCCCTACTTTAGAATCTCTAACCGAGAATTTCATGAATGGATTCCCCTCCTATATATATATATATATATATATATATATATATATATATATATATATATATATATATATATATATATAATATAATGGAGCTGGAGCTGGTGGCTAGAGGTGGAACTCTGCTAGGGTTTCTGGGGAGATGAAGATCTGCGTCTGCTGGTGGGTGGTGGATGCTATCCATGTGGTGTGTTGGGTTTTGTTCTCTTCTAGGACTCTCTTTTGGTGGGGTTTTCTCTTTGAGTAAATTTTTTTGGACTGGAGTTTGAAGTTTTGTGACTGTTCCATTGGATTTGGTTTCTTTCTTATGTGCTCTCTGTCTGTTAAGGTGGGGACTATTTTCTATGCTCTGGTTGCTATTTTGTATTCTTAATCTTGTTTTTCTGGAGCTGTCATCTTTTACCTTTCATTTTGGGGTGGAGATTGCACTGCTTCTAAGTTTTTTAGAGGTTCCCTCTGTTTTGACTTCACTCCAATTTCTTTCTTTCTTTTGGACCTCTGACTGATGTGGGTGTGACTGTAACCTCTAATGGCTCACCTATTGATGTCAATACTGATTCACAGTGGACTAAAGCTACCTATGCAGGTGTGCTGGGTAAAGCCACTGACATTCTTTAGGACCCTGCTAAATTAATCTTCCCCCCAGGAATTTCATTATGCAGCAGTTGGAAAGGGATCTTGCCCTTGTATACATCCACTTGGATCAAGAGAAGGGGAAACTGCAGTCTTTTTTTTCTAATATAGAAATTGCCTCACTTCATGAAGAAGTTAGGTTCACTTTAGTGGGCAAATTCCAATTGGGACACCCCAAAACGGAACCGGTCAGAAACTTCTTTGAATCGCAGAATTTCATTAGGTAGTGGAAACTCAGTTTGATTGATGGCAGACACTTGCTTATCCAACTGTCAGTGGAGGAGGATTACACTAGGCTATTTGCTAAACTAGCAGTTGAGATTGCTGGTACAACCACTGAGGAGGATTACACCAGACTATTTGCTAAACTAGCAGTTGTGATTGCTGGTACAACCATGAAAATACAAAAATAGACCAAAGAATTTGATCCAAACAAGGAACCTCCTGTGGTTCCCTTATGGTTTAAGCTGTCAGGACTCCCACTCCCTTTCTTTAAGCTTAATGCCCTTTTTAATATTGGGAGAGCATTACACTCCAACTTTCAACAAAGCTAGGCCTACAGTAGACAGAATCCAAGTGGAAAGAGACATAACTCTCCCAGAAATAAAGATAGTTTGGATAGGACCTGTGGCTGAGGGCTTTTGGTAGGAAATAGTTGCTGAACAAAAACCATATTACTGCCAACACTGTAAAATGTTTGCTCATACTATTGAATGATGTTATAGGCTTCATCCCCCTTCACGAAGGACCAATCTTAAAAATTCTAAGTAGGCCAATCAATTGAATCATATCAGAAATACTAAGCAAATTAACAATACACCCATTGCTGAAAACAATTCCCCACAGAACTATGTCTCCACCCCTTCAGAGATCCTTTAGGGGAGCTATCTGACTCACAATACAAAAGAAACAATGTGACATCCCCAAGAAGATCTGTTAGAGCAAAAGTTAATGAGATTATTATCATTACTCCCCCATCTCCTTCACCTGGGGGTAAAGGTGAAGATGTCTAAGATTGTTTACAAAAAACAGATAATGAAAAAACAATAGTGGATACCACTATTACTGAGTTGCAACAAACACTTGAAGAAGACTGGCAAATTCAGACAGCTAAAAAGAAGAAAAAAAAAAGGCATCAGAAGTACAACAACTTCAATAAGGAACCAGTTCTATGAAGGCAGGAGGAAGGGTTAAGACTAAGAATGGTTCTCCCTCTAAATACTATAGAGGCAGAACTAGATCAAGGTCTCAGCCATCAATTCAACTCCCATCAATAAATGATTAATATTCTATGGTAAAACATTAGGGGTATGACTCATCCTCTTTCTCTTAAAAGAATTTTGCATCTTACCCACAAATATAAATCATGGTGCATTGTGATACTTGAACCCATGGTGTATAAACACCCTCAAAGATTGATTAATAAATTCAATGATTTTGTTCATTTTGCTAACATCAACAAAAAAATATGGATCTTCTGTAGAAAAGAAGTCAGTTGGAATATTTTGGTGAACCACCAACAATTTGTTCATTTATCCTTTTATATTAATAGCCATAGGGGTTTTGCTTCCTTAGTATATGCAGGTTGCACTAAGGATGATAGAAAGGAACTATGGCAGTGTCTCCACAAGATCAGTCACCAAATAACCTCCCCCTTGATGGTTGGAGGGGACTTCAATTGTATTGCTTCTTCAACAGAAAAATCAGGGGGCACACCCCCCAATCTTGCTAAAATGTCCACTTCTGTGATAATATCAACAATGCTGGTATTTTTGACTTAGGATTCAAAGGTCCTGAGTTCACTTGGAAAAGGGGTCATTTGTGGGAAAGGCTAGACAGAGTTCTTGTTAATGATTGCTGGCTATCACATTTATGCTCACTTTTGTCACCCACCTCAGCCTTGCTAGTTCTGATCATAGACCCCTCCTCATAAGCATCACTTCTTCTGAATTGCCTTCCACCCCCCTCCTTTTAGAAACCTTAACATGTGGTCTTCCCATCCTTTACTCTCCAAAGCTATTTCTGATAATTGGGCTGACATTTCCTATCCTGACCCACTGGTTAAACTGAGCTTACTGCAAATCAAAACTGGTAAGGCTTTGAGAAAGTGGAGTTGGGAAGTCTTTGGGAATGTTCATAATAATGTGATTGATGCTGAAAAAGAAGCTATTAAGCTAGAACAGGAAGCCCAACAGGGTTTAGTGGGGGAAGAGATGCTACTCAATGCTGAAAATAATCTTCTCACTACTTATGATTATCAATATCAATTTTTGAAACAAAAGGCAGCCATGAACATCTTCACTGATGGAGACAGAAATACCAAACTTACCATGCTTACATCAAGTACAATAGGAAATGTAATACTATTCACACCATCCAAAGTACTGAAGGAATTTGGCTCCATGACAATAAAGCTATTGTCGCTAATGAAAGTAAATACTTTAAGAAGCTACTGAACTCGGTCCAAAACACAAGGCTCCTTATTGAGACTAATTATTTCAATAATGAGTTGAATTATACTTCTAACCTTAGTCTCACTGATCTCCCCACTGAAAAAGAGATTTGGGAGGATATTAGCTCTATTGATAGCTTTAACGCTGCTGGCCCTGATGGCTTCACTACTGACTTTTACAAAAAATCTTGGGATACTATTAAAGCTGAGGTTATTGCTGTTGTGGCCAGCTTGTTTCAAGGTAATAACATTCCCCATTACTTCAAGGAGTCCTCTTATGTTCTTGTTCCTAAAACTGAAATTGAAAAAAATTGGGATCACTTTAGACCAATCTGCCTCACATCCAACCTCAGCAAAGTGATAAGCAAAATTATTGTGAGGAGAATTCAACTCCACCTTAAGGTTTTGATAAAACCAAACCAGACTGCCTTTGTAAAGGGAAGGTCTATTATTGATAATGCTTTACTGGCCCAGGAACTACTGCAAGATCTGAACAAGCCTTGCAGGGGGGAAATCTCATTTACAAATTGGACATTAGATAGGCATATGACACAATCAGCTGGCATTTTATAATGGAGATACTCACTACTAGGGGCTTCCAGCCTACCTTCTGCCAACTTATTCAAAGATGGTTACAAAACAATATCCACTCCATTCTCCTCAATGGGCAAACTTGGGGACATTTTATTGCTGCTAGAGGATTGAAACAAGGGGACCCTCTATGTCCCACCATTTTTATTCTTGCCATCGATTACTTGTCCAGAATTCTTGATGTTGCCCTTCTGCCTCGGAACTATTCCATATACCATCACCGATCCAATATTGTTATTACTCATCTCCTATAAGCTAATGATATTATGGTACTCTCAAGTGCACATAAAAATGTTGTTAAGAAAGTATTCCAAAGTCTGCAAAAGTTCCAACAACATTCAGGGATGTATTTTAATGCTGATATGTGTCACTTGATCTTCAATAAGAAAGCTTCCCCTAACTATAAACAATGAGCCAATCAGTACACTGGTTTCTCCTGTACTCAGCTTTCTATCAAACACCTTGGAGTTACCCTTCTTAATGGCAGAACTAAACAAATTCAATTTGAGGAAGTGCTTAATAAGATATCTGCTTTTCTTTGTGGCTGGACTCAATCCTTCCTCTCAAATGGTAGGAGAATTACTTTGTTGAAGAGTATACTAACTACCTTCCCCTCTTATATATTGCAGATGACTGCTATGAAGAAAAGCACCCAAATTCAAATGGAAAGAGCATTTAATAGATTTCGTTGGTCTAGAAATAGAACACAAATGCATTGGGCTTCCTGGCAAAAGGTGGCTACTCCTCAATTGGCTGGAGGATTTGGCTTCAAGGGCCTAATTCAACCGCTTCAAATCAACTTTTGCAAAATCTAGATTAAGTTTTGAAATCAGACCTCCCTATGGGCTGAGTTTATGTGGGGAAAATATTGTAAAGATTAACACCCTACACTTGTGCATAGAAAGATTGGAGATTCCAAACTTTGGGTGAAGATGCTTAAGATTATAAATATTGCTAAAGATCTTTTCTTATGGGACTTGGGAAATGGGAATATCAATTTTTGTCTTGATCACTGGTGCCCCAAAGATTGGTTACTTTCCCTTACTTCCCCTAATCTTACCCTCAAGATTATTGACTGCTGGGAAGGCAACAACTAGTCAATCCAAAAACTTTCAATCATCCTGCAAGAGCAGTCAGTTAAGAGAATTGCTACTTTACCATTTGATAGAACAAAGGTTGATAAACCTGTTTGACAGATTTACTTTGACCAGAGCCTTACCAAAGCTATTTATTCAAGATTATTTTGCTGGGAGAGGATACCATGGGTGAAATTGTCTAGAACAAATTCCTATCTCCATCTATGACTTTCTTCAGCTGGAGGATCTTTCATCATTTCCTCCCCACTGATGATACTCAAGTTGAAAGGTCTGAGAGGGCCTTCTAGATGTGGATTATGTATTCAAGAAGAGGAATCTATAGCCCATTTACTTTTTGAATGTACCTTTGCACAAGGAGTTTGGAACCAGCTTATGCAACATCTTAAAATTGAAGCTTTCAATCTCACTTAGGACAATACTTTTACTTGCTAGTAGAGTTTGCTTCAATTAAAATTTACTCCTAATCCTTTCATTGTGGCATGGTTTATTTGGATGAGTAGGAATAAAGCCAAATTCGAAGAAACTACCTACACAACTAAAAAGGTGGTTAGAAACACCATTTTTTACATCCATAAGATGATCAGATATAGAAAATTTCCAAACATCTCCAAATCTCACTCCATTGGCAAGGAAACTCCCTTACATATCTACAAAGTCTTCTGGAAGCCTCTTGAGGGTAACACTATCAAAATTAATACAGATAGAAGTTTTTCTGAGATGGGTGTTGGAGTGGGTGGAATATTCAAAACCACATAGGACACTGCCTTCTTTACTTCCATAATCCTGTTTTGGCTGTTGATGCCCTTGAAACTGAGTTTATTGCTATCTATTAGGCAGTTAACATTGCAATAAAGATTGGTTGGGAAGCCAAATTCGAAGAAACCACCTACACAACTAAAAAGGTGGTTAGAAACACCATTTCCTACATTCATAGGATGATCAGATATAAAAAATTTCCAAACATCTCGAAATCTAACTCCTTTGGCAAGGAAACTCCCTTACATATCTACAAAGTTTTCTGGAAGCCTCTTGAGGGTAACACTATCAAAATTAATACAGATAGAAGTTTTTCTGAGATGGGTGCTGGAGTGGGTGGAATATTCAAAAACCACATAGGACACTGCCTTATTTACTTCCATACTCCTATTTTGACTGTTGATGTCCTTGAAACTGAGTTGCTATCTATTAGGCAGTTAACATTGCAATAAAGATTGGTTGGGCTCATATTTGGATTGAAGTGGATTCCAAAGTGGTTATTAATTTGCTTAGCACCGAGGAAGAGACACCTTGACACCATTCTTAATGGATCCAAAAGATTAGAAGACTATTAAACCACATCCAACCAAACTTCACTTTTCATTTCAGGAAAGGCAAAAAACCTGCTAATTTGCTTGCAAAATATGGTCTAAGCTCCAACATCACACCTGTGGCTACCTCCCCTCCCCCTCCACTTCTTTTTCTACTAAATGGAGACATAGTTGAGGTTCCCCACCTCAGAATTTGTTGGCCAAATCACAATTAAGATGAAATTCATTACTGTTTGGAGATTTGGCCGAAGCATGTTGCTGTTCTCTCTGGACATAGCACTCTCATCTTCAACTTTATTTCCTCTACTATAGTTTACATGGGTTTTGGTATACATCTATTTTTAGGGTATTCTTTTTTCTTTTAGTATACTTTTGAGGCTTTACATGTATTTTGATTTATTTTTTAGTGGAGTTGTAATATGGTTAGAGGAACACCTAGGAATTTGATGTAATTTTTGTTGTGAGAGGGGGGTCCACTACCTCATCCCAATCTTGTAACACTTTTCATTATTAACGTGTAAGGAGCCACGAGTTGCTCTTTTCTAAAAAAATTAAAATAATTAAATATATATATATATATATATATATATATATATATATATATATATATATATATATATATATATATATATATATATATCTGTGTGTGT
>JXCR01143055.1:0-40374 GCA_002079205.1 Phalaenopsis hybrid cultivar | reverse complement strand
ACATATATATATATATATACATACATATATATATATATATATATATATATATATATATATATTATTTTTATTTATTTATTCACTCTTTCTTCTAATCTTAATAAAAAGTTAAAATTTTTTATTTTTTTTTAAATTAAACTTAAATTAATTTATAAATAATAACAATAATATAAAATATATACATAATTCATATCATTAACTTTTAGTAAATTATGGATTATTGTTTAAAAAAAGTCAAATTGTGCCCCCATGGAATAAAAAAAAAACTCTTGCCCCACCAATGGCTATATAATCGTTTGAACTAACACAATATGGTTGGCATAGTCATATCTAATTTGAGCTGTTGGAGTCATCTAATATTCATTTTATAAGCTATTTTCATAGTAGTGATGTACACTCAATCAATTTTTTGTGCATAATTTTTCATTTTTATTTAGCAATTTATTGAAATGGACTTTGCTTGGTTATCTAACAAATCTTCTTCATAAATATATTCTATCAATTTTTTTTTAGTTATTTCTATTTGTTAAGATTCTAAGCCAGCAATATAACACTATTTATAGTCATTGGAGAATTTGGGAGAGTTAGCCGTAGATAGAGTATGGGATTCATAGTAGTCGCTTTGGGAGCCAAACTATTTTGGGATCTTTCTCCTCCTATTGTATGGCACAATATCCTTATCTTAGGATTCAACATTACTTGTTCGTTCCGTGGTTTGTCAAAGATTTTTGTGAATCAATATATAATTTGAGTTGTAATGTACACTTCTCAGATTTCACGGATAAAATTCTAGTCTGTGCTTTTTATGCTTACATTCTTGCGTACATGAATATAGCTAATTTTGGCAACATATTATGTGTATTTTTTTATCTATGATGTTTTATTCATAAAACGCAATGTTTATGTGAATGCTTTTGTGATTCTTGGTTGTGAGGTGATTTACTGTAGTTGACTTGCACGTTACCTTGCATATATGATATACATCATATCTGAATCACAGGCCTTTTGATTTATATGTGTTCCTATATGTTCAGTGAGGCTTTGTATGCATTCTTATGCTGTTTGCATTATTTCATATGTATTGTATTCCTATCCATTTTGCATGGTTGTGGTTTCCTTTACTGATTTATACATATTTCCTTCATTAATTCTCATTTTTGGTATGGTTCTATGAACTTCATTGATACTTACTGTTATTACATATTATTTCGTATAAAATTGTATATCGATAGTGGATTGTCAAGTTTAACAATCATCCTTTATTATACATTTTTATCTATTATTTTGTTGACGCATAATATTAAATATTGTTTTATATATTAGTGTTATGTCTTTGTTATACTTTCATCTGGTACAATACATAGTATTATGAACTATGTATGGTATGTTACAAGTTGTTAGTGTATATGATATCCCCCATACTTATGTCGCACTTTGTGATATTTTGCATATGGAGTGAGTTGCAAGTTGCACCTTAATTTTACTAGACATCCATGAGCATATGATTCTTACTCCATGATCTGCATGGTAATTAAAATTACATGAGATGCCATATTATTTGACATGAGAAGTCAATGTATGTTTTACATACATCATATCAATTAATTAATGCATTATATATTTCTATGTTCATATGATTCTTGCTTTCTTATGTTATCTAAGAAATATATTGTGCATACTAATACTGCATATTGTACGTGACGTGAATGTTATTGTGTCACATACTATTTTATGGTTTGCAATGCTTAAATGTCGTTATATTACATATTTTGGATGTTACAGTGTTACATATTGTGGACTTGACTATTGTGAATGTTATTACCATTTCATATTATAAATATTGTTGCATTATAGAAAACTAATTTGATTGTTTTGCATGAGTTGAATTTTTTGAATGATGTTTTAGAATAATACTTATGATACTGTAGACTATATGTAAGATTTTTAGTTGATATGCTTTGGTAGACCTGGAGGAGAGTCAGTTGACTGACCTTCTTTAACTTATATGAAGAAAGACAAGTCTTGGTTATTATTAGGAGGTATACAGATGGAAGGTAACACATTTGATGTTTTGGGTAGTGCATGCATTGGAACTATGCGGCGGTTCTTGTATGGTACTATTTTGGACCATGATTTGACATAGCTCTATGTAATTGTGCAATATGTTACTGATGTTTATTCTCCTCTCTCTTCCTTTAGTTATTTCTATTTATGTAGATTCTAGAATACCATTGTATTACTAACTTATAACCATGGGAAAGTTAGATATAGGGATGGGTTAGGGGGCAAAGTGGTCGAGCTTGGTGCTAGTGCTAGGTTCATCAGGAATTTTCTGTTCAGTTGGGATGATTCTCTTCATAGAATATAGTATTTTTGTTTGGTCTTCATATAATTTCTCATATGTTTCCAAGAATCAGTTTATAATTTGTGGTTTTGATTGATTCTCTTCATTGGAAATTATATTGAAGGGATGCACTCAATTGAGCTTCTCAAAACTTCTGAATAATTAGTCTTCTTCTTCTTCGTCTTTGGGGTGTTTCGATTATGTCACACAAATCTTATATATTTACATATTTAACACTTAAATTTTCATATTTAAATATATACCATTCAAATCTTTGACATCACTGACACCGGTCAGTGTTATAAATGTAAATATCAAACTTTAGATATGTATAAAGGAATGTCTAAGAGTTTAATTTATTTAGCATTTTTATATAATAATCTTTTTCCTTGTCATTTGATTCCTTGATAGGGCCTATTTGAAGACACAAACATGCCTCAAAGATCAATGGATAAAAATGCAAGGTATGCACAATATTAGCTAACTAATATTATGAATAGATGTGAGTGGCTGGATGGTTTCTTTCGCCAAACAATGAAAACCACAAAGCAAATTCAATATTGGTAATAATTCACCAAAGTGACAAACTGGGTTAAAATTTTGCTATTGTGAGTGACATTAGTGAGTCAGGCATCATATTTTGTTGGATGGCATCTTGATGGATAGGTACATAAGAAAATGTACTTATGCGAAAAATAATCTGTAAAGTCTCTTTGCTATCATGAGCGTCTTTAGAAGTTATTTCCATACATGCTCATTCAACAAATGTATCTACGATAGATGAAATGTTTAAGACATTATAAGTAGTAAGGATTCCTTAATGCATAATTAAATGATGCAATATCACTAGCACTTATAAATATATATACCTGTTACGAACTATGATCAAAGGACTATAATAATTATATAGGCATAAATTACATAAAGAACCTTAGTGTCAGCCTATAAGTTTATTATTGTAATTATTAAAATCTTTTTGTAATTTCAACATTAACATAAAATAAAATAAAAAAATAACATTTTAAGGTGGAAATAAACATGAAAGTTATAAGCACTACATAAAGATTATATAAAAATGCACTAACATATTAAGAAATTTTAATAATGCAATACTTAATGGATGAGACATCCTTTCACTCGTATGAATGTGTTTCGTTAGTATTTATTCAACTTAAGAATTTAAGTTATTGGAAGATGAAGTGAGAATGGGAGATATTAATGTGGTTAAATAAATGCCATCCTCCACGTATGGTATGAACATCTTTGTATTTTCTTATGTTTCATGTAACCCTCACATTGTCCTTTTTATTTTTATTTTTATTTCATGTAGTCAAATCAATCATGTTATATTTATGTTTTTGGGCTATGAAATTATTGTTTTGAAGAAGATAGAACAAATATACGTGTATAAATAATTTATCACCATTTTCTATAAAATACTAGTCCCATGCATGGGAATTTAGCCATCATACATTGGAATTATGTATTCTTGCTTAAGTCGGTCTCATAGGTAAAATGGATATTTTGAATATGCTTGGGTCAAACATAGGGGTGGGGAATTGATGAGATAGCTTTCTTTTTAAGCTTATAGTGGTCTAAAGGTTGCTTCTACTTAAAAAGTTATGTAGACATGAAGCATGTAAAGTCTTGATTATGAATTTGGGAGATGAAGGATAGCGAGAATTCATCCTTTGATGAGCGTCTAGTGGTGATCTGATTACATTTCAATTAGTGTTCTTATGTCATTAACTTTCTCTTTTGCACAACCCATCAAACTTTGTAACGTCACTCCATTAATTGTTGCATTAGAAGATTAAGAAATTTATAGAAGATAGAAGAGAATGAAATAAGTTATTGCGGATAAATGGATAGAAGATAAAAGAGACTGAAAGATATTAGTGTGTTTACATGGATAGCTTTATTCATAACTATTGTAATGATAAAATGTTTTATTACTTTATTTCTTTTTCATTTTATCTTCATGTAGTATTTTATTTTCATATTTATTTTCTCATAATTATTTTAGTCTATTATGAATTAATGTTAAAATTATAAACTTGGAAAATGAGAAAACAAATAAGATAAAACCATCACCAACAACCACAAAAATTTAGCTACCTTACCCGAAAATTTAGTCACATTATATAGGTATCATGCACTCCTCCTTAAACAAATTCCTCATGATCAAAATTGTTATCTGGTGCTTGCCTAGACCAGTCATGAAGGTAAGAGAATGATGACATAGCTTGTTAAAAATCTAGGGTGATCATGGGTAGCTTCTTTTTGAAGATGCAGAGTAATTCGATATAGCATCTGGGAGATTTGGAGTGATCTTGATGTAACTTCTTACATACTATTGAAATGAGCAGTTGAATAGATTACTACTAAATATTTCATGATTCATGTACTTATTTGATTTTTTATGGACATTCTGTTGTGAAAAACGACGGCAATAAAGCGAAAAAAAAACCAGATCGAGAAAAATTCGCAAAACAGAAAATACAGCGAAACACACAGATTTATGTGGTTCGGCAACTTGCCTACGTCCACGGAGCTGCAGAAGATTTTATTAGCTTTGAGGATTACACCGGATTACACCGTCGACCACGTCGACTTACAAGAAAGAATTCTCTCTCTCTCCCTCTCCTCTCTCTCACCTTCTCTCTCTCTTTAAACCGAGAGTCACACCAAGAAGAAAAAAAGATAACTTTAAACTGTTTGGAGAGTCATAATCATCCCTGTAATCGGAGCCCCTTTTAAAGCTTCACAATATCTAGCTTATTTTGGTAACCCTTGATTTCGTGATTCCATGGAATCGTGTTTTAATGACAAATATAAAGCCCATTAAGGCAAACTATAAAATTCTTTCCCTTTTTCTCTATAACAGGAGGGGTGGGAAATTAATCTTGTAAAACTTAATTAATTAAGTTTTCCTTAATTCTTCCTGTCAATAGAAGACAACTGCTTTAAATAAAAATTGGGGATCATCAAGCTATGTCAGGGAATAAAATACATAAGGAAAAGAATTAAGAGCAGATAAATTAGGATCAATTTATCAAAGGATCTGCTGTAATAGGAAGTGGACTCTCCACCTTCCTCAACAATTCTCCCACTTGGAGATCGGGACACTGACTGCATCGTCCCCTGACTGCATTGTCCTTTTCCTCAAATATGATATCCTCCACCTCTGCAACTCAAACCTCCGGTCTTCATGCCAAAAGACCAGCTGAAGTCGAGCACAACTTCAGCTTCTCAAGAGTAACACCCTCAGCTGATATATCAGCATAAACGCAGTCTTGTACCTCCAAGCACTTTCCTTGGTTACTCTTGTATCTGCTAACAACTCCCACTGCATGGGCAATATCATGCCTCAGCTGAAGGTTTTTTTCAACAAGTGCAGTCTTGTACCTCTTACCGCCATCAAACGCAGTCTTCACCCGATACACCCACTTGTTATGCAATGTCTTCTTTCCTGGTGGAATTTCTGCTAGCTCCCACTTGCTCGAACTTTTATCTTGCAAGAATTTTTCATAGCTTTGTGGTTCTCCACCATATGTCCGTTTTTCTGTCTTTGGCGCTCTACCACATTTCAGGAAACCGACTCTCTTCTGCTTCCCCATAATGCACCTCTGGCTCATGTTTTCACGCCTGAGTAAACCTGCAGTCATATATAGTGTGTCAGTTTTCTTACCCCGAGCCAGTACTAATGCTCCTTTAGTAACCTTCCAAGTACTATCTGAGAACAGTACTGAATGACCACCCTCATTGAGCTGCCCTACAAAAATGAGGTTTTTCTTCAATTCAGGAACGTGCCTGACTTTTTGCAAAGTCCCATTGCTCTTGTTAGGGAGTGCAATATCAACGTCTCCCATCCTCACCACATCAAGAGCTTTTCCATCAGCCAGATATACCTTCCCAAAGTTGCCTGCAACATAATTCCGCATTAATTCCCGGTGGGAAGATGTATGGAAGGAAGCCCCTGAATCCAGTATCCAGTCATCAACAGAACTGTGAACCGCCAACAATAGCGCATCATGTATTTCTTCAGTTACAACATTTGCGTCATCATTCTCCTTCTTGAGATTTCTGCAGTTCTTTTTTATGTGGCCAACTTTGCCACAATTCCAGCAGGTTGCCTGCTGACCAGACTTTGATTTTGATCTTCCTCTGTTTGAGTTCCTGTCCCGTGATCTCCCTCTAGAATCAACAATCAGTGCCGAACTCGAACCCGAGGTCTCGCCAGAATCTTTCCTGCGCACCTCCTCAGCCAAAATCAAATCACGTATATCATCATATTTTAGTTTAGATTTACCTGCAGAACTGCTTACTGCCATCCTCATGGCTTCCCAGCTATTTGGCAATGACGCCAACAATATCAGCGCACGAATCTCATCATCAAAATCAATTTCAACAGATGATAATTGATTAGTGATATTATTGAACTCATTCAGGTGCTGAGCAACAGACACACCTTCCGCCATCTTCAGGTTGAATAACTTTTTCATCAGGTGCACCTTGTTATTCGCTGATGGCTTTTCATACATGTCTGATAAAGCTCCCATGAGATCTGCAGTAGTCCTCTCCTTGATGACGTTATGAGCAACGGATCTTGACAGGGTTAATCGAACAACCCCCAGAACCTGTCGATCCAACAGATTCCATTCCGCCTCGTCCATCTTTTCCGGCTTCTTTCCCAGCAACGGCAGGTGAAGTTTCTTCCCATAGAGGTAGTCCTCTATCTGCATCCTCCAGTAACTAAAATCTGTGCCATTGAACTTCTCGATCCCCGATGCCATCACTTCGTCTCCGCCCATCGTTTTCTTTCAGCCTCGAACCAAAGCTCTGATACCAATTGTTATGAAAAAACGACGACAATAAAGCGAAAAATAGATCGAGAAAAATCACACCAGAAAAGGCGACACAAGATTTACGTGGTTCGGCAAATTGCCTACGTCCACGGAGCTGCAGATGATTTTATTAGCTTTGAGGATTACACCGTCGACCACGTCGACTTACAAAAAAGAATTCTCTCTCTCTCTCCTCTCTCTCTCACCTTCTCTCTCTCTCTAAACCGAGAGTCACACCAAGAAGAAAAAAAGATAACTTTAAACTGTTTGGAGAGTAATCCACATCCCTGTAATCGGAGCCCCTTTTAAAGCTTCACAATATCTAGCTTATTTTGGTAACCCTTGATTTCGTGATTCCATGGAATCATGCTTTAATGACAAATATAAAACCCATTAAGACAAGCTATAAAATTCTTTCCCTTTTTCTCTATAACAGGAGGGGTGGGAAATTAATCTTGTAAAACTTAATTAATTAAGTTTTCCTTAATTCTTCATGTCAATAGAAGACAACTGCTTTAAATAAAAATTGAGGATCATCAAGCTATGGCAGGGAATAAAATACATAAGGAAAAGAATTAAGAGCAGATAAATTAGAATCAATTTATCAAAGGATCTGTTGTAATAGGAAGTGGACCGGGTCGCCACCTTCCTCAACACATTCATGCTTATGTATTTACATTTCCTAGTATGTCTTTTTCTGCATATTTTTATATTATTCATGCTATACAAACTTCTAAGTAGTTATAAAAAGTGAAGTTGTTGTCACTATATATTTGAAATTATAATTAAGTTTATCCTTTTTCATTTAAAGCTTATCCTTTTTTTAGTTGTATGTATAGGATGCCCATTCTTTGATTAAGGTGAGGTGGTTATCTGGTTATTTTTCAACTAGTTTTCATGTGTTGCTATTTTGCAGCATCACTTTAAGATATAACCGCACTTTAATAATTTGTATCAAAATTTTGGTGGGAGATTGGGCAAGTGCAGATGAAGTGGTGGCAAGATTTCTATAACAATAATATTTAGACTAGTGTTGCTTGTGGTATTACTTTCAGTCATTTCACTTGGTAAGTTAGAAGAATTATATTCATATCCCTAATTATTATTGTCAATTGTCTTAAGACACTATCAAAATATCCATTTGTTCAAACACAAATCTTGATGTAATGTTTCTATTAAAAGTTTTCAAAATTAAATTTGGAACCATTTAATGTTTGATATTAGTAAACTTATAATTGAATAAAATGTCTCAATAAGATGCATTCAATAATATCATAAGTCTAAATAAGATAAAATCAAACAATTAATGTATGATTGAAAGTTTAAGATATTAATTGAAGAGTCGAATAATTATTAAGGCTTATATTCTTTTAGTCAAATTAAGTATCTCGATAAAAATCCATGAAACTAAGATAACTCAAATTTTAGGCCATTTAATACTTAAATATTTAATGAATAATCTATTATCAAAAGAATAAATATGGGATATCAATTAAGTATTTTAAAATTTTAGCCAAAATTATTAAAATAGTGCTTTTAAAAACTATAAATAGACTTATTAAAGGAATTGAGACATGAACATTGGGAGTGCTTGGAGATATGAAAGGTTTAGACCTTTGGCTTTTTATCAAGTTGAAATTTACCAACAATAATTCTTGTCAATTGACCATTGGTCTATAAAGTTGGATTGATATAGTCTAGCTGTCATTGCCCAAACACTATCGCTCAGTTATTATTGTTTAAAAATCATCACTCAACCACTGTCATCACCCTTCACTTTTATCATCAAAATCACATGACATCAAATAAGTGTTTCCAACTTGGTAATCCTACTTCTTTGATTATGGCAAAGAGACGAAGAGTAAACTATTTTTATTCCCTTTTAATTTTTTTACATAAAATTTTATTTTCTTTTAATCATAGGCAATATATTCTAACTAGTAACTACTTCTTGAACCCAACTTTCAAGAATTATCTTTGTATCATGGTAGAGAAATAAGCTCAATTTCATCTGATCATTGAAGAATCCATCAAATGAATAATATTATTATAACTTGTTGAAACAAATCTACCAAAAAATTAACATTAGGCTAGAACAAATAAATGTAAGAATGCCTATTTAGGGTCTCCTTATTGGCATGTTAAATTTCCTCCATAGACTCACTCTGTCACTTTAACATCATTTCCCATTATTGTTATGCTACTTGACTAACATACAATCTCCCTACAACATTATTGGAACTGTCCTTAAGACCTCCATTTAAGTCTCATAGAAGGCATGAATTTAAGAAAGCTTTTATGGGAAGTTAGTAGTTCATGGCGTCCTCGTTATAGTCTCTATAAAAGGACATAGTTGATAAAATCTCAACTCATTTAAAAATTCTATAAGAAAAAGGCTTTTAAGGATATCTATTATAAAAAATGTTCCTAATCTTTTTTTTTGGAATTTATTACAAAAATCTACTTTCTAATATAGCTCTGATACATCTCAAATGACTTAAATTATATCAAATTCAATTCTAATTTTTAATATTACTAATGTTGACAACTAACATCAATATTAATATGACATTTAAGTTCTATTTTTCATGATATTTAAAACACACACACACACACATCTATTAAGATTAGAGTAAATATTCAAGGAAAAGAAAACAAAATAAAGTAACTTATTACACAAAATTTTGGAAAAAAAAGCTCACAAAAATTTCTCTCAAATAATATCAAACATGCCAAAAAAAAAAAAACTCATTTATTTGAAGAATCAATGAAATTTTTTATGTTAATAGAGTTACATTTTTTTTAATGAAACTAACACATCAAAATTAGTATCTATTGAATACATTTCTATTCATTTTGACAATTAAATAAATTTTAGTATGTTTACAAATTGTAAAATAGTTGATTTAAGAAAGCATCAATTAATGATTTTTTTCCCTTTTAATTGATCAAAACCTTACATGAAAAACTATGCGAGTAATGAAAGATGCCCTCAATATTTAGTAAGAATTTAAAATTTTTTTTATGAGTGGTGTTATTGCATAAATTTATTGAACATAGAAATATCATAATCTTAGAATCTAGATATCCAAATATTAAGTTTTTTTTATCATAAATTAAGATAACATAAATTTATATTGATAATTTGTTGAAGAAGCATAGATATGCACATGATATTTCAATAAGCCATCTCAACTCCACTTTCTTGATCTTCTCCATCTCTCATCATCCACTCTATTGACCTCCCTAATGACCTATCTGGCTCCCACTGTTTCTCAGCTTACAATCTAAGAATCCATTTGGGGCCGCTTTTTTGCAGCTTCGCGGTCCCCAATCGCGAAAAAGGGTTGTTTGGCTCGCAGCGTCGCGGCAGAGGGAAGCTAAAGCCGGAGAAAAGCGGGAAGCGGGAATCACCCCGCGGCACAACTTCGTCTATGAAAAATGATATTTTTGCCCTCGCAACAAAACCCCTTTCCGCTCTCGTTCTTCCTCCTCGAGCCAGACCGAATCCCGCGCCTTCCCGCCCTCGTTGCCCATTCTTCTTCCCGCCCTCCTCGCAATCTCGCCTCGCCGACCGGGACTGATTAGCAGAGGAGCTCTCGTTCTTCTTCCCCTTTTTCTTCCCGGCTCTTCTCCCTCGGTTGTCTCCCGTACTCGGCGTCGCCGGCTTCACACGACAAGGTGATTTGCACCTTTCTCTTCCTCCTCGATCCAGACTGAATCCCGCGCCTTCCTCTGCGTTCTTCCTCCTCGAGCCAAACCGAATCTCGCGCCTTCCTGCCCTCGTTGCCCGTTCTTCTTCCCCCCTCCTCGCCATCTCGCCTCGCCGACCAGGACAGATTCGGCGAACCTTATTCCTCGTCCTGGGGCTCGTGGACTTGTTGAACTATTCTTCAATATCAATTTCTGGAATGATATTGGAGGCGTGATTTTGAAAGAAACAAATGGCGTGGAACAAGATGTAGGCATTGAAGCCATAACGTTTTTTTAAACCAATTTTAAGATTTTTCAAAAAAAATATAATATGATCGTGTAGAGATTTCTTGATCACTGGAATTTTCAATGATATGTAAATATTCGTAAAACTTCAAAGTTTATGTGTTAGATATGTAAATTAATAAGATTGTGTTGCATATGTGTTCTTATTCATAAACAGAAGTTATAAGCACTTTGGGGGCTTACTAAAGTTCCAATAAAATGATTGTTATATTCTTGTTATAAACAGTTTTACCAAACAGGGGTAGTATGGTCTTCTTTTTCATAAACAGCTGCCCGACAGCTGGTTTCACAAAGGTGCGCCAAACAGACAGTCAGTTTCCTCGCAGCTGCTTCCCCACAGCTGCTTCCTTGGGCAGCGCAACTGCAGCTGCGCCAAACAGAGCCTAAGTGGTTGTTTGGTAGCAGGATTTAAACCTAAATTTGTTAAATAGCAAAATGATTCCTTAAAATCCCATAGGTTTAAATCCCTTTTTCTTTCTATTTTGTCTTAAATCCAAGAGTTAGTAAATCTTGTTGGATGGTAGGAGTGAAGTAGAAGAATAAGAAATATTGGAGTTTGAAAGGTCTTTGTATGATGTGATCCCATCATTGCCTTCCAAACTAGCTCTAATTACTGAAACATCAAATTGTAAATCAAAATTTATAAAAGTAATAAAACATTTTGACTTAAACNTATGCACTATATTTAACAACATGAGATTGTTGTTGAGCTTAACTTGGTAGTTAAATATATAATATATATTGTGAAATATATGTGTGTAAGAAAGTTAGCTAATATAATTCAAGTTGGCCGAGACATGGTAACTTATGCAATAAGGTAGGCTAACTAGCTTTCCTTTAAATATGAGTAGATTGAACTCAACATAAGCTAGAATAAATAAGATTGCAATCAAAGATGATTTTAGTGTTGATGGATTGGGTGTGACGAGTGACGACTCTCATGCAATATGTCCTTTGACTATTTGTATTGATACAACATAATATGATACTTATCTAACTTATTATGATCTATATAAAGAAAAAGAACATATGATATTATTTGACTAGCTAGAAAACTTTGCTTTAATAATATATGTAATAATAATAATAGAGATTTTTATACTTCTACATGTCAACATGAATCATGTAAACAACTACTGCAATGAAAAAAAAAAAACACATTACACGTGATACTAACATGATACACCTTGACCATGACTTATGTTATGTATTTGATTTTTATATATGGAAATAGTATAGATATTTATCTATTACACAAGCTTATCTATTATTAATAAAACAATTTTTAGAATACATAATATTCTTCATTCATGCATTGAATAGTTGTTGTTTTTGTGTAGCCAACTAGGTTGTATGCTCAATCCTACTATACTACATTATTTAAGAAATTGTAAGTCTCCAATGGAGTGAAACTATGGATATTGCATATTGAGATATCTTCTTTTTGGATGATTACTTTTTTTGTAATTATAAAATAATTATATTTCATTGGACCAATCAAAAAATTACAATCATCATTTATAAATAATTAGAACATAAAGTATTTATTTATGCAAGTATATGTTAGAAGATAATTTTTGTTTTGTATGGGATGTTGTTGTAGATATGTTTTATGAAAACTAGGTAGTTATAAAAATTCTATAATAATAATAATAAGACCTTAGATAATACATGTTACACATAACATGATATGACCCACTCTAATGTAGAGGTTAGACTAATTTAGATCATATCACGATTCCTAAATGATTTAAGATTATTTTAAAGAAACATCAGTTAAATTATTTAATTTCAATAGAGAACCTTAGATTTTGAACCACTAACATAAACTCTTTTATGCAAAGGTCCATAAAAAAAGCTTTCTTAAAACTCCTCAGTACATTCATAAATGCTTCATCTTGAGAATTAATTAATTCTAATGATATGATAACTGGTAATGTAGATGAATTCCCCATATAAGCATACTTTAAATATTTGGGAAGCATCTTCAACTCAAGTTTGGGGATTCCTCAATAGAAGGAACAAGAGGTTTACAATTTTCGATAGGATCAAGAATTTTAAACCTCTCTCTAACTATCTTTTTATTATCTTCAATCAATAGAACATATTCTTCCTCAATATCTATCATTTCTTCCTCGATCAAAATATGCTCCTGTGTTTTGACTTCAAAACACTCGGAATTGATGGCTTAACAAATGATCTATAAGATCCTTCCTTCAACATGAATCTTCATTACAATTAGAAGAGAATTTCACATATTTTAACACTTTGAATGTTACATCCTGATCATTAACTCTCATAGTTAACTCAATTTTTTGCACATTAATCATAACACTGCCAATTTCTAGGAAAGGTCTACCTATTATGATGGGGATCTCCTTATCTTCCTTCATATCTATCACAATGAGATTAACAGGGAAGTTGAATTTATGCACATTTACTAGAACATCCTTTATAACCCCCCACACCCACCCCCCTCCCTCGTATAAGTGATTGATTGATCTATAAGTTGAAGAGTTATAGTGGTAGGGGTTATAGTGGTAGGGGTTCCCCCAAAGTAATTGTTTTGTACCATTTAGTAATAACAAGTTTTAATTCCAATGTGTTAGCTTAATGATAGGGTTCTGAATACTAAATTAATTTCATATGTCGTAGGATTATTATAGTCCCTTAATGGTCTATATGCATCATGAACTGGTTCATGGTTTTCTAAATTGTTTTGTGGGTTGCTTGCCATCTCTTCTACAAGTTTTTGAAGTTTTTTTCTATTTTATGATTTTCCTAATAGTTCTCTCTGAATCAGAATCGTATGATGCAAGTCTCGTAGGTCCTGAACTACGCATGCACAAGCTAGGAAACTAAAAGGAAATATTCACACCAAAAAATATTTTTGAATTTTTCTTTTTTAAATAAACAAGCACACAATTAAACACAACAGTTTACACAACAATTTTCCAAGTCTAAGACCTTGAGTTTTAACTAAAATTCTCTTAAGTTAAGTATATCGTTGTTCCCCAACAATGATGCTAAAAAACTTGATACCCGCTTCCAGGTGCACTCACACTCTGGGGGCTCAGACAAGTGACGTGTTGTACCAGTGATATCCGATTTTTGAGTTTGAAATGCTGATCCCATAGGGATTAGGGGAATTAAACTTTGGGAAAAGTTCTAGCCTACTAGTTTTCGCTCTTAGTCTGAAATTAAGATTAACTTTAAGTTTTATAAACTACTCCTACGGAATTGAAATCTATTTAAAATATTAAAATCTATAGAAATCCTACTTAACCTTTTTGGATTTGTGAATATCAAGTTAAACAGTTATCCTCCCTTATATTGTATTGAGTGGAGCATAGGAAATGTAAAGTGTTAATTGTAAATGTGGGTAGTGACAAATAGGAGCAACTCTCTTATTTACCCTCTCCTGAGTGCATAAAGAAGATTGATTAAAAAAACTTTAATTCCTTAAACCCCGTTTTAAACCCATCAAATATCATTTTCCTAACATTTGAATCTTCCTACGAAGCATATCCACTTATACTCCACAATTCAACGTGACTAACTTTGTTTATTCCACCTTAGCTCTCCTGACTTATTATGGTTCACAACACATTTTAACATTTAATTAGCCAGAATGAAAATTAAATGAAAATCTGAAAGTTAATCATTACATTAAATGTTTAAAAATAATTCTTAAAACATATTTCACTCCTATACATCCTACTCAAACATCACAAGGTAAGGTAAAGGGAATTACTCAGAAAGCATGACAAACAAACCACAAAGCTTCATTGAAAACAACAATGAAAATACACTATGTGATATGTTTAAAGAAATGCAACAGTCAAAATCTCAAATAATTATTTATTTCTCCTTTACAAAGCTTTGAAGAAACTTCACCCAAAGAAATTTTGATCCTTGTTGCTATTATGAAGTCTCTCCTGCCTTTACAACTCATTTCCTCACCAAATAACTCACTAAAACCTATCCTACTTTATCCTTAAGCAAGCAACAACAATCCCTTCGGTCCTCTAACTTATACACCTAAAAAGACTTCTCCTTCTTGTCTCCAATCCTTACTTGGTTGGTCAAATAACTCCCCACGACCTGCATAGGAACTGCTCAAAACTGCCTCCAGCAGTTACTGGTGCTTAGGCGCGTAGGCGCCTAGGCGTCAGGCTCTTTGTGTGCATAACTCAGGAGGAGTTCCTTGGCGCCCATGGGTCTAGCGCTCATGTGTCTGGCGCATAGGCGCTAATATCATGACTCCTTGGCGTCAAGTGGGTAGCACCTAGGCGCCAACCTCTCAGTTGTCAGGCAAGGGACTGGTCCCTAGATGCCCAGTGGTCTGGTGCATAGGCGCCAGTCTCCTATAAATTCTTTTGCTCCAAGTCTCCTCGACATTGCCCTAAATCCCCTTCATAGTGCTCCAAAGTCTCCTCCATATTGCTCCACATCCAATATCTGTTATACCTGCAAGAAAAATATGAAAAATATCTTTCTTTAAAGTGTAATTTCATAAAAAATATGTGTAAAACATAAAGGAATTCAAATGATATTTTCTACACATCAACGACTTGTCAGTTGACTGTTTACCCTTGGAGGAGATCTTTTATTTTTGGTTGTTCGTTTTCCTTGAAATTCATTCTGGTTTCTCTAGTGTATATTTATACTTTCACCTTAACGAGCTTTGTACATGAACGACCCTCCCACTCTCGAGTATTGTTTGTTCAAGAAATTTGTTGTGAAGATGCAAAGACTCAGTATAGTTATTAAAAATAAAATATAATTTACCATGTCACCACCTCTCTTCTTCTCTCTTATTCTCATCTTTGTCATGGGACCCAAAATAATAATAATAAAAAACAAACTCCTTTCCATCTCTCCCTACACCTTCTCCTGTCGTCGTTCTACTCTTCTACATACATGTCACACAATTTTTTATTTTTATAAATGCCTAACACCTAATGATTTTAATACTTTTTCTTAAAAAAAATTACCAAGTTGCCATGCCAACAGTGATATTGCTATCGACATGGCAAAGTCGCTGCCGATGGGTCAACTTTACTGATTTTGAAAATTTTCTTTTTAGATGTCAGTTTAATTTTTTTTTTTAACAAAATGCTATTTTAAAAATTTAGCACAAAATTTGAATACAAAATGAGAACATAGCAATGTACTTGGCTACTCCATATGTAGCTCTCATGATACTTTGTTTATTCATTATAATATCTCTATAGATAGATAAGGGATGCCTAAAAGTAAATCTGTCTCAAATCTCATGCTTTCTAGCAATGACAAATTACAAAACTTCAGGCCATATTTCTTCGCATCCTATTTTTATTCTATCATCTCATATCCTTGAATAGGATGCTAATGTAATCCACTAATAAATTTAAAATCAACAATTTAATCTTCTTGCTCTACAAAAGATTCTTCAAATGAGTGCATGCTGGCCAACTTAATTGATAACTTCTTACCTTCAATTTTACTCTAAGACCCCGTTTGGGGTAGTTTATAAGTGCGGACGGTATTTTCAAAACGTCGTTGTCCCATTTGATAAGCGCGTTCAGACTGCGTTTTGAAAACGGCTTTTTTGATTTCTTAACAAATGCGGTCCACTGAATCGACCCCGCGGCCTGCGTTCGTTTGAAACTTTTACCCCGCTACCCTCGCGTCTTGTCTCTCCCGCGTCTCATCTACCTCTCGCGTCTCTTCTGTGTCGCGACCAAAATCATTGACTTCGTGAATGAAACTTTGTGATATAATCACCATCATAGCTAGCTGGAAAGAGAACGAAGGATCACAGATTACAGAGAGCATCAAAACTCCCGAAATTGTTCAAGATTCTATTGTAATTGGATCGGTGACTGACCTTACTGATACAGTTGATCTGAAATCTATGGAGAGTTTTCTAGAAGAATACAAACACCTTGGTGGAATTCTTCCTGCAAAGGCTTCACCATCTTTAAGCCGAACATCTATTCTCTTGAGCAACAATGAGATCCAGTTGGACGGTGAGCCTGATTTTTTTGGGAATGATGACAAATAAATAATTTTTTTTTTGTTGCAATAATGAGGATTATTTTCATCAACCCTACATGATATTCCAATATCCAGAGAATAAGATTGGGAGATTGCTATTCCTCTCATCATTTTGGCGAACATTCTAATGCAAAAGTAATTCCTTTGAAGAAGGAGAAGAAACATTTCTCTGTAAAATTCTTCTTTTAAGGTGTACTATTCATCTTATGCTTATATCTCGAAAGTGAATCTTCTCAAATTTGCAGCCAGATGTTATTCAAAATGAATTTTTAACCTCTTTTAATTTGCATATTGTCTCTCAAAATTGACAAAGAATTTTGTAGTTTCAATAGGAAAAAATATGTATGGTATGAGCTCTGCTTCCACATCATTTATTGATTGGAATATACATAGTTCATAGTGGTCTAACATTGCATTAATCACAATGGCCTGTTTTTTTAAATGCAAATTGTATTTATGATCTGTTAATGCAAAATTAACAGAATAAATTTTCAATAAATCTTGGCATTAACAGTCATGAGTGAGAATAGCTAAACATCACATATATATAAGCTGTTCTTTCTTAAACCATTCTTACCATCTCATCACCGTCAATGCTTATTTAACATAAGAGAATGATTAATTATAAACTATTTTTAATTTGAATTATGGAATTCTTCAAATATCTACTTCTCTCATTCGATGTCTCTTATTTGAAGTACTTGAAATTTTGTTTTTTTTTTTACATTGTAGAGCAATTTTCTTTTTTTTTTTACTATTTTATATGAGTTTTCACCTTCTATAATATCAAATATATTGTCAAGACATTTCTGTTGAAACAACATTACTTAACAAGAACAGAATGCTCATTTATGCACAAACAACTACAAATCAGCTATTTAGAAATAACTGTTCCACACAGTCATCCAAATAAACTGTTTATGTGCCCCCAACCAAATTCTAAATCTTACTAAACATGATTAGGAAAAATGATCAAACCCAATCCCAAAAAATATACTATGGTGGCCCCCAGGTGCTTTTCTTCAATTATTTAGCCCCTGGTTTGGCCCTATTACTTGACACCATAAAATCCACCCATATGGCACCCACGTGCACCACCATGTTTAGCCGTCCAAAACATGCTGCGTGCCGTTTTAAGCGGAAAACAACAATAATAATAATAAAAGGCAGGAAATAGTACCCTTATCCGATGAATCCTACCCCTGGTCGCCCATTTAAAACCTTAACTCCGGTTAAGCTAACCCACCTCCATTGTTTAATGAAAAAGCCCTTTCCGAATCTCAAATTTCTCTATAAGTATTGCGCCAAAGCTGAAGCCCGGTTTGCCAAAAATACCAGCGAGCCGCCCCTAGTTTTCTATTTCGAATTAGTTACTTTCTCATCACTGATGGCTGCAACTTCAAGAACCCGATCTAACACCATGGCGCTACCCGGATCCAACGGCTTTCCTCACTCTTTCTCGTCGTCTGGCCGTTTCTTGTCCGGCGACCGCGCCGGAGGATGCGGGCGATACTCCTCACCCACCGCCGCCAACGGCCCTTACACTTCCTCCTTCACCACGACAACCTTTGCTGGCTCCCACCCGTCCAACTTCTCTTCCCACTCCCCGGACTTCTTCAACCAACGCTCCGCCTCCCCGACGCGCGTTAATCTCGTCGGTTCCCCAACCGGCCGCCCGGTTGATCCCATCTCCGCCAAACGTGGCCCGAACTCCTCTCCCGCTCCGCCTCGAAAGACATGCATGTGCTCGCCGACCACGNATATATACATATATATATATATATATATATATAAGAATTTTTGTTAAAAAACTAAATAAATGCCCATGCTTATGCAAATATCATCTTAGTTTTCTTTCCTTAATCCAAATTGTGAGGAGCAAGCAAGGGAGAAATATATGAAAGAGAGGGAAAGGGGAAAGATACATAGAGAAAGCTTGAATTAAGAGGTCTAAGAGTTAATTCCGTCTATTTGATAAGCTGGAAAATTTACCTAGCACAGAGTAAGTTATAATCATCATATCTCTATTTTTATTGATTGTCTTTTTTTTTTTTTTAATTTTGATTTTGTCGTAACTTATATATATAAAAAAAAAAGTTGTCTTAGTATTTTGTGAATTTGAACCACACAACTTTTAGTATATCGATATTCTAATAAGTTTGCAAAAATTTACATGATCATGTTAAATTTTTGCTGATTATTTCTTATTCTTTTGGCAAATCTCTTAATTTTGAGTTATATAAATGTCCTAAATCTGATAAGAAAAAAAGTTATAGCCTTCTAGTATAACCTATTAGATAAGCTAGCCTAAAAAACTTCTTAANCTTCCACATCATTTATTGATTGGAATATACATAGTTCATAGTGGTCTAACATTGCATTAATCACAATGGCCTTTTTTTTTAAATGCCAATTGTATTTATGATCTGTTAATGCAAAATTAAATGAATAAGTTTTCAATAAATTTTGGCATTAACAGTCATGAGTGAGAATAACTAAACATCACATATATATAAGTTGTTCTCTCTTAAACCATTCTTACCATACATCACCTTCAATGCTTATTTAACATAAGATAATGATTAATTATAAACTATTTTTAATTTGAATTATGAAATTCTTCAAATATCTACTTCTCTCATTCGGTGGTCTCTTATTTGACGTACTTGGAATTTTATTTTTTTTACATTGTGAGAACAATTTTCTATTTTTTTAATTATTTTGTATGAGTTTTCTCCTTCTATAGTATCAAATATATTGTCAAGATATTTCTGCTGAAACAATATTACTTAACAGAAACAGAATGCTCATTTATGCACAAACAACTAGAAATTACTGTCCCATCCAAATACTGTTTATGTGCTCCAAATTCTAAATCTTACTAAACATGGTTAAGAAAAATCATCAAACACAATCCCTAAAAATATACTCGGAAACAAATCCGATGGTGGCCCCCAGTTGCTTTTCTTAAATTATTTAGCCCCTGGTTTTGCCCTATTACTTGACACCATAAAATCCACCCATACGGCACCCATGTGCACCACCATGTTTAGCCTTCCAAAACATGCTGCGTGCCGTTTTAAGCGGAAAACAAACAATAATAATAATAAAAGGCAGGAAATAGTACCCTTATCCGATGAACGTTACCACTGGTCGCCCATTTCAAACCTTAACTCCGGTTAAACTAACCCAACTTCATTGTTTAATAAAAAAGGCCTTTCCGAATCTCAAATTTCGCTATAAGTATTGCGCCAAAGCTGAAGCCCGGTTTGCCAAAAATACCAGCGAGCCGCCACTAGTTTTCTCTTTCGAATTACTTTCTTTCTCACCACCAATGGCTGCAACTTCAAGAACCCGATCTGACACCATGGCGCTACCCGGGTCCAACGGCTTTCCTCACTCTTTCTCGTCGTCTGGCCGTTTCTTGTCCGGCGACCGCGCCAGAGGATGCGGGCGATACTCCTCACCCACCGCCGCCAACGGCCCTTACACTTCCTCCTTCACCACAACAACCTTCGCTGGCTCCCACCCGCCCAACTTCTCTTCCCACTCCCCGGACTTCTTCCACCAACGCTCCGCCTCACCGACGCGCGTTAATCTCGTCGGTTCCCCCACCGGCCGCCCGGTTGATCCCATCTCCGCCAAACGTGGCCCGATCTCCTCTCCCGCTCCGCCTCGAAAGACATGCATGTGCTCGCCGACCACACACCCCGGTTCCTTCCGGTGCAGCCTCCACAAAGGCGCTTCGCCTCGTCGCTCTGCAGGCCAGCACGCCGTTTCGTCTCCATCAAACCGGTTGAACGCTCGGCGGTCCGCGATGACCAACTCGTTGGTTAGGATCGGAACTGTGGAGGGGGAGTGGGTGAAACGCGCTCTTACGGCTTTGATCCGGCCATCGTCACACCAACAGCGCCGCCGCACATCCTTTCATTTGCGGCCGAGCCGTCTGTCGGTGATGTCTAAAGCTGAGGATCTCTGATCTGAGGTGGATGCTTCGCCGATCTGATGAATCCCTTTGCTGGATCTCTGTTCGAGTGAGCCTCCGCTGAGCAGCAGCTAGGGATTTTACAAGGAAAAAGGACCTTTTTTTCTCCAAATTTCCTTTTTTTTCCTCTTTTTTTTCCTTTTTCTTTATTGTGTGACCGGAAAAAATCCGAAGGAATGCAGATCCGTTTGTCTTGTAAATAATGATTTTCTTTTTGTTGGATACGCTGATGATGCCTAAAAAAAGCTGAAATTGTTGGTTTGAAAGGAACTTAATTCAGGCTGCATGAGTAAATTTTGTTGTCCAATTGTAAAACAGAGGTTTTTTTACAGAAACTTGCACCCTGTCCTGCGAAAATATTAATATTCCTCCCTATGAACAGTATTAGCTGCTTCCGGTCCTGCAGTTTTCAAATTCTCAATTCAAATCATAAAAATCATATCAAAATTTCAACCTTTTATTTTTAGCAAAATTTTTAATGTTTTAATTGTGGCACATCATAATGTTAATTTTATAAATAATACTGTTTTGAAGCAACATTTGTAATTACCCCTAAGCTTGCTTCGTATTCAGCTAGTTTGTTTAGTGAGTTTTTCAAGAACAATGAGTCGTTACAACTCTAATCAGATAGCCATAAAATTTTAAGGATTGGGACAAGAATTTATTCTATTTTTTTATCTAATGCTTATAATTGATTATAAATCTTTAGTCTTGTATTCAATTAAATTTTTAAAAAATATTACTTCATATATATTTTAATAAATATGTAAATAATTAGCAGTATTTCGAACTAAAATGAGCCGAACATGAATGCATAAATTTTAATTCGTATTATTCGTGTTCTGTTCGTTAACTTAACGAATGAGCCGAACACGAACTTCGCTCAAACAACGAGCCATTTTGACAGCCATACTTGCTTCCCAAGAAAATATAAAAAGATAGTGGATTTTCGAGAGGATAAATGTATTTGGTAATTCGAATGGATAAGCGAGTGATAGCTTTCTTACACGTGTCCTGCCATTGTATTGTTGTCTGTGGTAAGCTAATAGCCGGATGGTGGAAGTCGCCGGCTTCGTATGTGTAAAACAGCAGCATCGACACGGAGTGGGAGCGTATAAAATATGAAGTTAAAGGATATGGCAAAGTATCCGCTCCCATTATATTGTAATTTATTAATATATTATTTTTATTAAAAGATTATTTCATCAAAAGAAAAACAAATATAATAAAAACTTTAATATATTTATATTTATATTTTTAGTTTATTTTTATTATATTTATCATATGGCAAAGTATCCGCAATTCTTATGTATTTACATGAACATAAAACCTAAATGATCTAAACATTCATATTTGCATACATATCACATGAATATATATTTTTATGTATAAGTTTATGATACCAATTTGTTATAAACATAAATATCAAATTTTGGATGTCAGATATGTAAATACATAAGAATTGTGATATGCATATTTTCTAAGTTTAGTTACAAACAATCAACCTTGAAATAAATATTAGAAATATATATAAGAATTTATATTATAAATATATGATTTTATTTTACACTGTATTTAAAATATTTCAATTTTTCAAATGCTTACAATAAATAGTCCTCTAATGTAAACAAAATGTATGATTTTGTATTTTCAAGAATTTGTTTTGAAAAAAAGAGCAAATCTACTGTAATATTCCAAGGTATTTATAATTATTATTTTATTTAATTTTAATATTGTACAGTCAAAAATGGTCAGAACGGTTCTCGTAATAATCTAACGATTTGTACTGCTCCCCTCTTTAGCTAGGGTAATAATGTAATTTTACATTTGTCATTCTATTATTTATAAATATGATAACATTTTTATGTATTAGTAGCTTTTGGTTCTCCTCTCTTGAAATCCCAAATCTTTATTAAAATAGCATGGGTCTACAAGCCCAGAGAACTCCATATTCGCCCAATCTTTCTCCCTCTCTTCCTCTTTCCCTCCCTCCCTCCCAACACTCTATTTATTGGGCATGATCAGACATATTCAAATTCAACAAATATATTTAGAATTCATCTCATTGAGATGAACTTTAAATTCATTGAAAATGTTAAGCTAAGCCCATGATCGATATTCGCCAACTCGTTCCACTCATAATGTCGTCCTACCACAAAGTGTTGCTCACCACCATTACAAGTATTTTAGATATGCTTTAAAAATAATTAAATAAATTTAAATATTTTCTTTTTCTAACGATGAAACACCGATAAAATTTTGTGAAAATATGATTTTACTTTACATTACATATAAAATATTTCTCAACAAATTACACCTAAAATGGTTCATTGAATGAGAATGAAATATATATTTTTTATTTAAAATATATGATTAAAATACACAAATAAAGTGATCTCAAATCTTTTTTTGTGTTTTTTAAACCTAAGCGAAGCTTTACACGTAAAGCTTTACTCATGATAGAGAAACCATTTTCGAATGTATATGCCGTCAATGAATTTTTATCATCCAGCACGAATATTGAGCAAATTTTTTTGAGTAAAGAATATTCAAAATTCAATTAAGATCATCCAAAACTTTGATTTAAGAAAACATAGAGACAAGCCGACCGGCTCGACGAGACGAACACATTTGATCCCAAACTTGGTCCAATCCAAGTTAAATGAAGCCCTGATCGAGTTGTTAAGCCAATTTTGGAAGCTTCTACAGCTTAATTGGAAGTTCAAATGGATTCTTAATCTATAAAGCTTAATTTGAATGGAGCATCTCGATGAGATGAATCAAACGAGTCTAATTTCACTCAATTTTGACATTCTTAAGGCACTCAAATGTTTTAAAAATGTCGTTCGTTCGAGGGATCTTTTCTGGTCGTTTGATGGATTGAACTCGATTCATTCCTTATTTGTAAGGAGACCTCCCCCAGCTTATAAATAAAGCATACCCTTCTCATGAAAAAAGAGCTAGTAATTAAACTAGAGGAAACAAAAGGCTTGGAGGAGAAGGAGTTGAGGTACTGTATTATACATCAAAGGTCCAACAAACACCATCATCTCCTACAGCTGTCACTACTATCAACCACTAACCACTGGTTTTCGTTGACCGCTTTCAACTGAGATTTGCTTGTTACAATTAAGTTGATTCTAAAATTATAATGTACGTTGTGAAATTATAGCATACATTGCAGAGTAAGAAGCACCCTACTGAGGTGTGTAACTAAGTACCCTGAAAATGATGTAACAACACATCCTAAAGATGTTGTAATGAAACACCCCAAAGATTGTGTAACAATGCATCCTGCATATGGTATTACAACATACACCCAATATGGGATCATGAATAACGTCATTTTAAAAATATAATGACAACTCCCTGCAATAATTACTTATAGTCATCGTACTTTGAATATGGTGGTTTTCACCAAAATTGTGGAGTTCAATACTCTTAGGTCTTCATTATGGCCTATATGACAAACTACGCTTTATATGGCTCACAGCTCATGTAGCTCTCAATGTTGGCATTTGCCGTCTACAAATGTTATTGTAACTTCCCCGCTACAACCAATATAGAAAACTATGACCTACAAGTCTCACAACTCTTGCAGCACTCAACTCCAGCCTCAACGACTTACATATGTCATCAAAGCTCTCCATTATTGCCTACATGACCAACTACGAACTATGTGGCTCACATCTCCTTCAGCTCTAAACTCTAACCTTTGTAGCCTACAGACATTTTTGGAACTCCTACTAGGGTCTATGTGATGATATGCTAATCCATCTTATTATTAAAATTGAAGTTATTCTATCATATGAAGGAGTTAATAAACCTTTACTTATTCAGATAAACTTTTTGGCAGGAGATATAGTTTCTCATGTGTAAAACCTCTCTATAATAGATATTTAATGTATCATCATCAATGAATCACCCCTTGAATAAGTTGTTGAGTATCGTTTTCTTGTTTATTAGAAGAATAAGCAACCCATTGAAAACACTTGGTTGACTCACACTAATTTGGAGACTAGCCCCACAATTAGTAGAAGAATTCTTAGATATCAACTTTATGGAGAAGATTTCAATTAAGATTGAGGGATTTTGTGCAGCATGTCATCTAAATGAAGTCAAAGGTCCACTTACAAAAGCCTAAGAAAGTACCTAATTAAGAGCCCATTCAAAGTCCATCTTAAGGGCCTTATCCAGAAAAAGTATGTGAATTGTATTTCATTATTCATGTTTCAATTTGATTTTTTATAATGTCTAAATTTTCAAAATTAGTGGTTTTTTTGGCTGGTCATAAAAAAATAATAAATTAGGAATGTGGTAAGCACCTTCCTCCATTAATTGACACATACCACCCTTCAAAATTTCCTCCTCTATTTATTGACTTTTGATTCTTGTAATCCCTATAAATAGGGCTAATATGTAATTTTTTCATGAGTTATTGAATAAAATATTTTAGTGAGAATTTTGTCTCTTGTTGCTTGGTGCATGGTGGCTTCAAGTGTTGTCTTTTTTTTTGTGAGATTAGGTATTTATATTTACTTTTCTTTTAAATTATTCCTTAATCATTTTAGTGAGAATTTTGTCTCTTGTTGCTTGGTGCATGGTGCCTTCAAGTGTTGTCTTTTTTTTGTGAGATTAGGTATTTATATTAGCTTTTCTTTTAAATTATTCATAAATCCTCCATAAACCTTGATTCTAAATTCTTCACCACTCTTCATCCTCATCTTAAGATTCTTATAACATCAATAAATCAACAACCAAAACCACACAACCATTCAAATCCCCTCTTCATAGCTCTTGGCCAAGCATAAGCATATGAAGGCCTATTCTTGTTCTCTAACTCTCAACACTAATTAAACCCATCCAAACCACCCATCCACTCCAAATCATAAGTACACATAATAAGATAATAACTAATAATCATTTCTAGTTATATATCCAATATTAAACTAATTTTCCACAGAGATATTTCAAATCATCCCAAACTAGCCTAATCCAGACTAGTCTTGGTATTTTAGCTAGCATTCCCTCCTAAATCTCTTGACATTCCTCTAAAACCTCTGCATCATATATTAGATTTAACATAAAAAATTAATAGAAAATTTTAGTACTTTATTTTATAAAAAAATGCACCCATCTCTATCACTAAGTCTCTCAGTATTTGATGCTTCGACATTTCCTCGTTAGTTTTTAATAACAAATACACCAAATTTGATCCAATGTTTCTTTTGAATTTGAAAACAACAACCTTGAAATTTAAAATTTGAGATCCATAGAAACATGAGAGCCACTATTTGAAATGAGAAATTTTCTAGGAGATAACCACTTCTATTATGTAAGGGCTTGCTTCTTTAGGGAATTTAAACCTTAGAATAAAAAAAACTATATCCTACCCACAAAGAGTAAGGAATAAATCTTGACAATGTAAACCCATGTATTAAGACCATCATTTTATGATTAAATTGATTGGTGGGTAGTATATTTTCCTTTCAATACAATAAATTATTCATGATGTCATAATCACTTATAAAGTGAGAAATGTTAAAACTTATGTGATCCACACATTTCACCTCCAATGGAATGATAAACCTTCTCCAAGGTCACTACAATGATATTTTATTTTCAACTAATAATAAAGGCTTATTATATGAGATGAAATTATTTTCTCTAAAAATTTTGTCATAAAGTATATGAATGATGTCGCTTGCATCATTGATATGAAGATACAGATAGAATGATTTAAATATATTTTAGGTTTTTCTCAAGATACTTATATCAATTATGATTTAGAAAGTTAAATGATCAAATATTTTTCGTCAAGTAAGATCCAATTTTTAAGTGAAAAAATTAGTTTAAGATAGTACCCAAAAAGTAACATTTATAAATGAAGAAATTAGAAATATTTTATAAATGTCGGTTATGGGTAGCTTGATGTATGCTTAGGTTTGCATAAGGTCAGTCATAACATTTACAGTTGGCATGTTATGGGGATATCAAAGTAATCCAAATATATTTCACCAATGAGATGTATTGGAGGTGATAAGTTAGTTTTAAGGTGCTAAGGATCACATGCTAATATACAGGGAACTGGTTGTTTGGAATTGATTGACTACTTTAATTTTAACTTTTTAGTCATATTAATTCTCAGAAATCAACTTTTAGGTATTTCTTTATATTTTTTGGTGGAGGTGTGCTTTAGAAGATTCCTATGCTAACTATTATTTTAACTATGAAGACCAAGTTTATATCTTATTTTAAGGCTACATCACATGAAATATGGTTGAAAAAGCTTAGACTTATGGATTCTATATTTAAGACATAAAGGATATATTATAGAAGTTCAGTTGTCATCATTATGGAAAAGAATAACAAGAGTGGTTGTCAAATAAAGCAAAGTAACATTAAATGCTTAGCCAATAAAGAATAAGTTAAGGAGAATATAGTTGTTACTAAACTTGCAAGTTGTGAAATAATGATAGATTGTCTTTTGGCTAAAAACATACCACAATATAAGTTTAAGGATCAAATAGTCATATGGGACTTGATTACTGTTATTGGTTTCATTGTAAAAATGAATATTATTAATGAAATTCTTATGATTATGATGTGCTTTATATATAATTATTTATATGTACACAAGCATTGATATTGATGAACATTTTTAATTTGGACATAAAGTAAACATATAGTTTATTTATTAACTTATATGGGTATATGAATAAAAGATATAATTATTGAAATGGATTAAAATAATACTCAGGCTTACATAATATATTACTATGATCTCTCAATTTATTACTTACTAAAGTAATTACAAAATATTTGGACCAAATGGGAGAATCTTAATTCTTGTGATAGTTAAAGTTTGTAACAAGTCAAAAGTTTTCCAATTTACTTCTCCATAAAATAAATTCATAATTTTTTTTTTCTTGAGCTGCCTTTAACAACTTTGATGGGTAGTAGTAATAAATGTGAATATAATGAAATAAAATTTTACTTTGATCCTTAAGCCTTCAAACTCTTTTAGCGATCAATACACTATTAATTTGAAATCAATTAAAATTTAGAAGTACTTCAAACCAATTAAAAATTACTCGATGACAATAAAGGACATAAAAATTGATATTCATAGACATGTTAAATTTTGTTTTTTAATATGTGGTTGAATTATAGAATTTGAAACTTATATAGAGTCAAATTTTTTATTCACAAGGCGCTCCTCTAAGTTTTTTCACAATCTAAGCCAACATAACTTGTGGATCTTGAGAACTATTAAAAACAAGATGGATCTAATCTTCAAATTATTAGTGATCCTTATCTACTAGAGGAACCTAAAACCTGCTAAGATATCTTGTAACATTTCATAGTGAATATTTCACCCCTTACATACCATAATGGTCTTGTGAAGGAACTATGTGGAGTAATTAAATAATCGTTGAATCATTTTTGAGATGTAGGATCTTGTATTATTCTTGATACCACACAATCTGGTTATAAGATCTTGAAATTCTTCGTGTATGAAGGAAAAAATAGAAAGAGATACCTGAGAGAGCTCAATGCTGGGTGGTAAAAAGGACCCAGTCTTTGCCCCCTCTCCCCCTACCACCACCACAATATGAGAGGGGTGATTTAACGAGGATAAGGCTTCTGCCCAAGTGAGCAACTCGATGCCAGTGATTTGATGGGTGTCCTTTATCTCAAAGAATGGGTTTTGCCTAAAAAATTATTGAACACATTTATTATTAATCAGACTCTACTTCTAGTTGGATTAGAGCACTTCAGATGACTGAAGATGCTATAAGGGATTAGGTCTTTTTTTTCCATATTAGTTTCATTATCAGCATTCTAAAGACTGTCCTTCTTCCTTTAGCTTTCATTATGATTTTTTATGCAGGGATTAATCTTCGAGTGACATCTTAATAGCTTAGGAACCAACTCATCTTTCGGCGTTTAAACTTGGGCATATAAAAAAAAATCCACTTCGCTCCACTCATCTTATCTGTTGAAGTCTGTTGTGAGTTCTATTTTTTGTATTTTCTCTTGAGAATGTCATTCCTCTCTTTCCCTTATCATTTCCTTTCCCTGAGTCAAATACAGCGGTTAGTTTTGAGGGTTTTCAAAAGACATGCATTAAAATATTTACTCATAGATGATTATGATGATTGAATTTTGTTTATATAAGGGGGAAATTGTGTAGAGGGTCAATTTGTGTCCTCTAGCTAGAGAGATTCTAGGTTTGTAGAAGCAAGGGTGACTAGCACTTTTACTTTGTAGAATGAAGATTATTTATTTGACGGACGACGCTACAACACATATCCACCATTGGGAAGATGAGAAGATAGCCACGAAAAAGTAGTCCATTTTTGCAATAAAAAGAAAAATCTTGAAATAGAAAGAAGTTATTGGAGGAGGAGTCGCTCTTGTAAAAGCCCTCATTAAATTTGAACGATCCGGTGGATGTTCTATCATCTGCAGAGTTTTGTGGGTAGGTTACTGTCAATCCAAGTGAAGGCTTGGTTTTGGGATTTGAGATCCTGAAACCATCTTCTCTATCGAAATAATCCCAATGTGTGAAGCTATGGAGGGATTTTCTGAAGGCGATAATCCTGTGTAGATCTAATTGAAGCTTCTTTTATTCTTCCTATTTTTTTTCTTATTTCTAAATTTTTGGTTTGTAAGGACATCCTCAAGGTGAACATGGAAGGGATATAATTGAATGGGACAAACATTTTTGAACTCCTAGTACTGAAAGAGCGGGTGATGACTGTGGGTGATGAGCACAATTTTCATTTGGGGAGAACACATTTTTACATTTGGTGGGTTCGACCGACCTCATTGTGATGGTTGGTTTGCTAGCATTATCCGCTGATCAAGAGATTACTGAAGTTCATGTCCCTTCCTTAGATGTTCCGCATATTGAGGCATAAATGTATATTACCGTGATGAAAGCCAGAATTAATGAGATGAGCAGTAAGGAAATGCTCTTCACTTTGTATCTTCATGAGCAAAGAGTAGATTATGATAGGGAGATACTCAGAGTATCCAGTAGCAGTGATCAATATTTGAGAGCAAGATGGATAAAATGCGCTACGCAATAGAGGTGGGATCCAGACTTTACCACTGACTTGAGGAGGAAATTAAAGGATTGAAGACTGAGATGGTGATCCTCCAACAATGAGTGGAGCTTAGGAGTCTGAATAATCTACTAATTGGTGGTAGGATGGTCCTCCGACATTTTATAAACACTATAGTATTTTTTACATAAGACATACACAGTAAGGGTCTTTCTCTCTTTTGTATTTGAGCTTTCTCATGGTGTTTTCTATCTGTAACCTCTTTATTTGAGTTAAATAAAGTTATTGATTATGTGATTCTTGACTCTTAGAATTTATGTATTGGTGATTATTTTATCATTTCATTATGTCTCAATTTGAAGTTTATTTTGAAATCTTGGTTGATTGTGCTTCTCTTGCTCTATAAAAATGATGCATGTCTATCCCTTTATTATGCTTGATACTTTTTTCTTACCTTTTAATAATCTTGTTATTACATTCTGAGAGGTATTTATAGGCATCTGGCTCATAGGACAAGCTATGTGTTATGAAGGATAAAGCCTTAAAGACTCCATCAATGTCGCATGCAGATACTCTATCCTCTTCACCTCATCAACGGTGAACACAACCTCGTCCAATTCAACAGCTGCTGCAGCGACTCCTCTTTGCTTTATTATCACCAATATGTCAATGAGAATCTAGCGCTCCACGCGAGGGTGCTTATGAAGTAACCAAAAGAACCATGCTAGCGCTACCGAGCTAGTATCTCTCCCTGCCAATATGAAACTAATGAAAAAGTCCTTGAGAAACTTGTTAAAGAATCCTTGCTCGCTACTCATTAGCCTCGACAGCAAATCTGACAGCTCATTAAAGCTAAGATTAGCCTTGCGGTCTTGTGGCATTTTTTTTTTTGCGAACTCATGCAAGGAACAGACACCCAAAAAAATATTAGCTGTGGCTACTGTTGTGAAAAACGATGACAATAAACTAAAAAATGGAACGAGAAAAATTGCACGCAGAAAAACATCAGAGCGACACACAGATTTACGTGATTTGACAAATTTTCCTACGTCAATGGAGTTGCAGAATATTTTATTTCTTCGAAGAATTACACCATCGAGCGCCTCGACGTTTACAAGAAAATCTCTATTTTCTTCTCTCCCTTCCTCTCTCTCTCTCTCTCTCTCTTCCTCTCTTACTCTCTTAGAGGACTTGGCTTGGCCTTGGTTGACTTGGCTTAGCTTGGCTTATGACAAACTATAAGAGGCTATTTATAGAAACTAAGAGAGGTGTAGGTGGGAGGTAAGCGGGTGTGGTAGGTGAGCAGTACATGAGATTCTTAATTAGGAAACTAATTAAATTGCAGTGGATCGGGTCTCCATATTACCCAACAATTCTCTCACTTGGAGATTGGGACATTAAGTGCATCATCTACTAGCTGTACCGACATTTTCCTCAAACATGATATCCCCTACCTCTGCAACTCAAAGCCCATGTCTTCATGCCAAAAGACCAGCTAAAGTCATGCACAACTTCAGCTTCTCACGAGTAACACCCTCAAATGACATATCACCGTCAACGTAGTCTTGTACCACCAAGCTTTTTGCTGGGTTACTCCTGTATCTGCTTACAACTCCCACTGCATGAGCAATATCTCTCTCCTATTGAAATCCCTTTTCAACAAGTCCAGCCTTGTACCTCTTACTGTCTTCAACCGCAGTCTTCACCCAGCACACCTGCTTCTTGTGCAATGTCTTTTTTCCTGGTGGAAGTTCTGTCAGCTCCCAAGTCTGATTCCCTAGTATTTGCGGTCCTCCACCATTTGTCTGTACAAGGTCTGATTTTCCTGTCTTTGGCGCTCTGCCACTTTTCAGGAAACTGACATTCTTCTACTTCCCAATAATGCACCTCTGACTCATGTTTCCTCACCTGAGTAAATCTGTAGTCATATATAGTTTATCAGTTTTCTTACCCCAAGCCAGTACTAATACTCCTTTGGTAACCTTCCAGGTGTTATCTGAGAACACCGCCGAATGACCACCCTCATTAAGCTGCCCAATAGAGATGAGGGTTTTCTTCAACTCAGGAATGTGTCTGACCTTTTGCAAAGTCTATTTGCTCTTGCTATAGAGTGCAATATCAACGTCTCTAACTCCCCACCACGCTCAAAGTTTTTCCTTCAGCCAACATAGTTTCACATCAACTATCAGTGGGAAGATGTACGGAAAGAAGCTCTTGAATCCAGTATCCAGTCATCAACAAAACTGTGAACTACCAGCAATAGCGCATCTTGTATTTCTTCAGTTACAACATTATCGTCATCATTATCCTTCGTCTTAAGATTCCTGCAGTTTCTTTACATGTGGTCAGCCTTGCCACAATTCCAGCAAGTTGTCTGTTGACCAAACTTTGATTTTGTTCTTCCTCTGTTTGAGTTCATGTTATGTGATCTCCTCTGAAATCAACATTCAACACCGAACTTGAACTCGAGGTCTCGCCAGAATCTTTCCTGCACACCTCCTCAGCCAAAATCAAATCATTAATATCATCATATTTTAGTTTGGATTTACTTGTAGAACTACTAACTACCATTCTCATGGCTTCTCAGCTATTTGACAATGATGTCAACAAAATCAACGCACGTATCTCATCATCAAAATCAATTTCACCAGATGACAATTGATTTGTGATAATATTGAAATCATTCATGTGTTGAGCAACAGAGACACCTTCTGTCATCTTCAAGTTGAATAACTTTTTCATCAAATGCACCTTATTATTCGTCGATGGCTTTTCATACATACCTGATAAAGCTGTCATGAGATATGTAGTAGTCCTCTCCTTGATGACGTTGTGGGCAACCGGTCTCGACAGGGTTAATCGAATAACCCCAAGAACATGTCGATCCAATAGATTGCATTCCGCCCAATCCATTTTTTCAGGTCGCTTCACTAGTAACGGAAGATGAAGTTTCTTCCCATAGAGGTAGTCCTCTATCTACATCCTCCAGTAAGCAAAATCTATGTCATTGAACTTCTCGATCCCAGATGTCATCATTTTGACTTTGCCCATTGTTCTTCCTTAAATTTGAAACCAAAGCTTTGATACCAGTTGTTGTGAAAAACAACGACAATAAAGAAAAAAATAGAATGAGAAAAATTGCACGCAGGAAAACTCAAGAGCGACACACAGATTTACGTGGTTAGGCAAATTTTCCTATGTTCACGGTGCTGCAGAGGATTTTATTTCTACGATGAATTACATCATCGAGCGCCTCGACGTTTACAAGAAAATTTTTATTTTCTTATCTCCCTTCCTCTCTCTCTCTCTCTCTCTCTTCCTCTCTTGCTCTCTTAGAGGACTTGGTTTGGCCTTGCTTGACTTGGTTTAGCTTGGCTTATGACAAATCATAAGAAGCTATTTATAGAAACTAGGAGAGCGGTAGGTGGGAGATAGGTGAGCGGTACGTGGGTGTGGTAAGTGAGCGGTAGATGGGAAGGTAGGTGAGCGGTCAGTGAGATTCTTAATTAGGAAGCTAATTAAATTGCGGTGGACTGGGTTTTCACATTACTCAACAGCTACCGCACCTAATATATATTCCTTTAAATAAAGAGTTCATGGAAGAAAAAAATATAGTTAGGGCTACGGACACCCAAAGAGAGGAAAGAAATAGGAGGGAGAGAGAGTGGGGGATCCTCTCTCTCCTCTGGTTGGGTGGCCATGACACTTAATATTTCTTGCTGTCTCTCAATTGCATCAGCCCTTCATTGGGAGAATAAATGAGGATTTATATTTCCATTAGTATCACAATATTCTCAAGTATTTACGTATATAATATCAAATTCATTATATCCACTTACAAAATATTCTTATATTGAAATTATGTTAAAATTTATATGCTTAAATTGATTCCATTCAACATCATCAGGAGTATACGACATTTAATTATGCCATTTACCCTGAGTAAATAGACGGTTGACTCGAAAGAAGCTATGTGATATGAAGGATCAAACTTCCTTTTATTAGACTCTAAAGCAGGAATTTGAAATTTCTTGAGTGCTTGAGCTTCTGAATTTTCTCTGGAGAAAGGCATTTCTGAAACCTCATGTCTTTTTTTTCTTCTTCTTTCTCCTTCATCATTGGAGAAAGGCTTCTATTTCTTTGATAGTTTTTCTTCTGTATCATTGGTCAATGAATCTGGTAAGGATCTTTTTCTTCTTCTAGGTTCTTCAATTGAATATAATCTGGACTCCTTCTGGTCAGAGGAATTCTCTTCATAATGGTGTGCATGCACTTGTTCGAGTGTCGGGGCAAGTGCTATAATGACCCTTCCCCTCGGCAGGTTCTGAGTTTGCACACTTTCTCTAGGACAAGTTGGCCTCTCTGGTGATAGGATTCTCCGTTGTTTTATCTCAGCTTGAGGTACTCCTTGTAGTTTGTTTCTTGAGGTAACACTCTCGGGTGTTGTTCCTCCATCACTCTTTGAGGATTTTGGCTTACTACAGTATTCCTTCTATCTGGTTGTTGTTCACGAGCCACTAACCTGGAAGATCCAGTATGAGTTCTCATTCCAGAACAGGTTCAGAATGCTTCATGTAAGTCTTGCATCTCCTTCATCTCCTGATTCTCATTTCTTCCACTTGTTGGTGCACATATTCCCAAGTGACATCCATCGTTCTTTCCTATAGTATTGAAATGATGCAAAAAAGAATCTTGTTTTTAAGATTTGAGTATGATATCCACGCTCATCGAACCTTTCAAGATGTTGAATCCTTTTTGGAACGTAGGATCCCGTATTATTTCTAAAACCACACAATCCGATATAAGATCATGAAATCCTCTTGTGCAAGGAGGAAAAAATAGAGAGTCCCCAAAGAGCCCAAAGCGGACAGTAAAAAAAACTCTATCATTGCCCTTATAAGCCCCCACCAAAAAAAAACCTAAAATCCTCTCGTGCAAGGAGGGAAAAACGACAAAATAATGATATTTATGCGATCGAACTTCAGTGAATGCTCGAGATACCCTCTTCCATTTCATTCGAGTGAACTCGCACGGCGCATTCGGATGAACAGGCTGGAAGTTAAACCCGCACTCAAACGAAACCTTATCCCTCGTTGCCACTTTGAAAAGCTAAGTAACTGCTTTGGTTGTATTTATTGCATATGTGGAGGACCAATTTTAAGTCTCTTGAAAGGGAGACAAGGAGCACGCATAGCACCCAATTCCTATATATTTACACATTTAACACTTAAAACTTTATATTTTACATCTATGCCCACCAAATCTTTCCCATATAGCAACTCGATGTCAATGATGCGATGAACATTCTTTGTCTCAATCAGCGGATTCTCAAAAATTGTCGAATATATTTATTATTGATCATACACAACTTTCAGTTGGATCATAACACTTCGAACGATCAAAGACGATGTGATTATTTTGGCGAGCAGATCTATTCGGAAAAAAAATAAAAAGAAGAGTGATCGATTTTACTCTGTTCGGATGATCGGCAGTCCGATTCTTCAAGTAATAATACCCGTGCCATTTAAACATACAATAATCAGTAGCCAAATGCTCACAATATAAAAAAAAGGGCTTCTCCCCATCAAGCTTTTTCAAGATCTAATTAACTCAAAATATCTTCCTCCACATCCCAAACTCTCTTAAAGTTCACCATCATTTAAAATTCCTCCCTAACGTTAAATATCATCTAGCCTATAGTCAACAGATTACATCCACTGAATTGCTCAGCATCAATTATTGTATTCTTCATGTAGTCCAATTCCATACTGGTGTGCAGCCCCACTTTTAAAAATAAGGTTAATTTTGCAATCAACAGACCAAATTAAGAAAATAACATTTGAGAGTGATCACCCAACTAATTAAGGACCCACATCAAGGATACCTTTAATCGATGCAGGCTTGGCTACACTGCATTTGACAAACGTTTTTTCTGTCTGGACTCCTGACGTAACTCTACGTGCGGACCAAGTTATTTCTAAGTTATTTTCAGGTTATTTCTGGGTTATTTTCAATAATACCGAAATAACACAGAAATAACCCGCGGTCTTTATTTTTGGGGTATTTCTGGGTTATTTCGGTATTATTAAAAATAACTCAGAAATAACCTGAAAATAACTTAGAAATAACTTTGTCCGCACGTAGAGCTACGTCAGGAGTCCGCACAACGTTTGACACAATGCCTAGTGACCTCTATTTTGCAGCTTCACTCGACACAGATCATTTAGGCTCGGTATGAAGAAGATTCGCATTAAGCGAAGCTCTCTTGAACACGGGTTCGCAGAATCGAAGCAAGGGTGGGCAAATCAAAACGGCGAAATAATGTCATTTTTGCGAATGAACTTCGGCGAATGCTCAAGAAACGCTCTTCCACTTCGTTTGAGTAAACACACAGGATGAACAAGTTGAAAGTTAAATGTGAACTCAAGTAAAACCTTATCCCTTTGAGTAACTGCTTTGGCAGTATTCATTGCATTTGTGGAGGACCAATTTGAAGTCTCGTGAAAGCGAGACAAGGAGCACGGGAAAATAAGCCAAAAGAGCGGACATTTACATGCATAGCACCCAATTTTTATATATTTACACAAAAAACACTTAAAATTTTATTTCTTACATTAATGCCCTCGAAATCTTTCATATGCATCAAAATTATCATGATTTTGACTTTTATAAAGTGAATTATACATTTTATTGCATATATATGATGACAAATGTGAACATCAAAATCAAGATGTTTAATATGTAAATATGTAGGAATTGAGTGGTATGTACGTAAATCTTCCAAAAGAAAAAGAAAGAAAAAGCGTGAAGTGAAAGGAGAGCTCACATGCACGTACATTGGTTGGGTTCAATGTATTATTATTTTTATTTTAGTAAAAAAGATCTTTTTTTTTCTGTGATTTATTTTAAGAAAACGATAATATAAATTTTAATTAAATATTCATATATTTTTGATATGTCATCAGTAATTTTAATTATTTGGCATGAATCTTTGAGTTTTGTCATGAATCTCGAGATAATTTTTAAACTAAAAAATATGTGACTTCAAATTAAAAAATCATATAGAACTCTGATTTTAACAAACTTACAGTAAAATTGACTGGATCGACGAGATGGACTCAATGACGTCAAAATTGGCCCAATTCGAGTCAAATCAAGTGAGCTTCAAGCTATTAAATCGCATATTCAAGCTTTTGGTGTCTAATTAGAAAATCAATAGATTTAAAATCTGACGAGCATATAGTCAAATAGAGTGTCTCAAAAAGACGAATTCAACGAACCTAAGATAACTCAATTCTGACATTGTAAAACCCTTAAATGTCAATAAAACACTATCTAGTTGTGGGAATCTCTCTTGGGCGTTTGATGGAGTGACTCAGAATCCTTTTTTTATTTACAGGGGAGGTACTTTCATACACTATAAACAAAGCCCTACCCCTTTCATTAGAAGGGCCATGGAGAGGGAGCTGTAGCTTGATGCGGATTTGAAAGATAAGAGATGGAGCCAATTTTCAATATTGTTCTGGATCGAAGACCTGAAGAACACTTATTGCTTCTACACCTGCCGACCACCACTCGTTGACCATTATCGATCGCCCCCTACACATCGCCATTGGTGAACCTTTTAGGGTAACGAAGTATAGCATAACAACACATTCTGAATAAGATGCATGACATGATTCAAAAATGGTGCAATGGCATGCCCTAAAGACGGTGCAAAACGGCAGGACCCCATAATGGTGCAACGTCGTACCCCAAAAGACTTTGCAACGATGCACTCGAAGATGGTATAATGATTCACATCAAAAACAGTATAATAATGGACTTCGAATAATGTAATGATGCATCCCAAAAATGGTGTAGCAGTGCACCCCAAAGATAGTGTAACTCTCTGCAATAACTTTTTACAATCGTTGTACTCAAAATGCAACGATAATCTTAGAAATCTTGAAGTTCTCTCCTCAAAACTCTCATTATGGCTTATGACAAATGTGGTTCATTGCAATTGTAGCCCTTTACTATTGACTTGGCAACCAACTTACTCTACTAAAACCCCTCACCACTGGTTGTGTTACTAAATACGACCTACATGGCTCACAGCCCATGCACCTCTTATCTTTGGCCTTTGTGTCCTACAGAAGTTAATGCAACTTACCGCTACGACCAACTATGACGTACATGACTCACAGCTCATGCAGCTCCCAACTCCATCCTTGATAGCCTACATAAGTTATTAATGCTCATCACTACTACCTATGTGATTAACTACTACATCCATGGTCACTGCTCGTACTACTTCCAACTTCAGTCTCTAGGCCCACAAATGTTGTTTCAGCACACCACTACAGCTTATGCGACCAAGTATGACCTATGTAGTTTCCAAACATGCAGTTCCTAACTCCAACCTCAATGATCAATAGATATTATTGTGGCTCACCACTACGGCTTATATGATCCACAGATCATGCAACTCCCTCTTACATCCACTTTAGCTGACCAATGCTCTTGAAGCTACCACCCATGGCCTACAAGGCCAACTACTGTCATGGATTTCAACTATGGCCTCTACAACATTCACGACAGAATACTGTCTCTACAACAACTAACGACAAACTTCACAACCTGTTACAACTATCATTGCTAAAATATTATTATACATTAACTTTGGAATTTCATCTTTACTATTTCAAGAGAAGAGTGGGCATACATACTTATAATTACTTTGTGGATTACATTGATTGGGCTAAACCTTGTGTTTTTTTTCTTTTTTAGTATTTTGCATATGAAAATCATGGTGTATCCTCCCATAATATTCTTTTATATATTTGTGTACTGAATCTCATACTATAGTGTCACACTAATTTATTACTCCCCAATTGAGGATCTTCTAGCATGATCGTCTATGGGAATGAAGTTATGTTCAACAAAATCTTGAAGTCTGGGTTGTTGAGCCCTTGCTTCTTTGCATTCTTTAATGTGGGGGCCAACCTCAACTACAATCTCGACAGGTCATGCATATTAATCTTTTAGGCACGTGTATGGTGAGATAGTCATCTCACATTTTATTTGGACATTATGTCATTGAGGACCACTTTTGGTGGGTAGTTTTTTGTTATGACATTGATGTATCCATCACAGATCTGGAAAGATTTCTGTCTAAATGATTAGATGCATCATTTGAAGAATATTATAATACTTAAAGAGGTATAAATATTTCCTTGAAATGGATCTTATTATTATGATAAGAAAAATGTTTAAGATTTATGCATTTATGTTGACCATCAATTTTTCCCCTACCTTATGGGTGTAAAGTTTATTTTATTATGAGGTCTGATATTCCAACAAGAGTAATCCCTCTTAGTTAATAAGATTCCAGAATTTAAACTCTTGATTAAATTACAGGCTTATATCATTCAAGATTTCAAGTTTTATATTTTTCAAATGAAAAGATTTAAAATTTTAAGAGAATTTTAAATGAGGGAGTTTTGGGGTTTGAATAAAGTGTTTTGGAATTCAAAAGGTTAAGACTTGCATTCTAATAATTATGTGTCATGAAAAGACCTAGGAAAAGATTTAATTGATGGCTGCAAAATCTCCATAAAGTGGGCGGCCACTTGATGTAAATGTACATGTCAAGTAGAAAGTGGTTTGCAAGAGTACCGTGTATCGTTCCTAAGGGAAAATGAGTTAAGAACAATTTAGAATCAATAAATCTAAATTGTTCCACTACGCAATGGGCATAAGTCATAAATCACGATAAGTTTTAACGTCTTAACTGACTAGGTTCGAAGTAAACGAATGTCAAAGGGTTAACGAAAAATATTGAAATAAAAAAAAATTATCCACAAATCACAGAGACACGAAAAAGAACTTTAGTTACTCATATTTGGAAGAAAAACCACATGTAAATTTATGGAAAACAAACCTGAAAGCAACATTTTTATCAAATAAAAACATGACTCAATGATTTGTGAAAATTCCCTCTTGCAAAATGTAGCAAAAAAAAAATTTCTCTCATACAACTGTTGACCTCACTTTTGGTTGAGGTCTAGAAACTTCTTTAGTAGCCTAGATCTAGCCATA
>JXCR01143054.1:43070-58031 GCA_002079205.1 Phalaenopsis hybrid cultivar | reverse complement strand
CTTCACACCCTATTCACATCTTTGCATTTGGGATAGGTCTCTTCACGCCCTATTCCAATCTCTACATTTGGGATAGGCCTCCTTATGCCCTATTCCCATGTCTGTATTTGAAATAGGCCTCTTCACGCCCTATTCCCATGTCGACATTCGAAATAGGCCTCTTCACGCCATATTTCGATCTTTACATTCAAGATAGGCCTCTTCACGCCCTATTCCTATCCTTGCATTCTACATTAGGGGTAGGCCTCTTCACACCCTATTCCCATCTCTACATTTGGGGTTGGCCTCTTGAAGCCCTATTCCCATCTTTACATTTGGGATAGGCCTCTTATGCTCTATTCCCATCTTTGCATTCGGGTTAGGCCTCTTCAAGCTCTATTCTCATCTTTACATTTAGGATAGGCCCCTTTACGTCCTATTCACATCTTTGCATTTGGGATAGTCCTCTTTACACCCTATTCCCATCTTTACATTTTTGGATAGGCCTCTTCACACCCAATTTCCACCTTTATATTTGGGGTAGGCCTCTTCAAGCCTTTTTCTCATCTCTGCACTTGTGTTTCCTCTTGAGTTAGGTGTGAGTCCCTGCACTTTTCACTCAATCCGGTCTCCTCGTGCATAATCTTATCTCCTTGAGATCATAAAATGAAATCAAAATTCAAAGTAAATTTTGAAATATTTAACTCAAATCAACTATTTACCAAGACTATTGGTTTGCCCGACACTTATTCCCGCAATATCCTTTCTTTTCTCCAACGATAATATCTGTTACTCCTCAGTGGAAAGAACTGTCACTTAACTTTACACTCCGTTCTAGGTCCATTGACCTAGAAATCTGTGTTGGTTTTTTTTATCTCATTAAGCAACTACAATGCGTGCGGTGTACTTGTCAGGCACAACCCACATATTGAGGGTCCATTTGTTGACCTCACTTTTGGTTGAGGTTTAGGCTTTCCTCTTTAGTAGCCAAGGGTCTAGCCATAGCACTTTCCTATTGACTACTCCTAGAAGACTAGAAAAGGAACCCTCACTATTAAAAACTCTAAACCATTCTTTTCTCAACTTGAAGTTCCACATATTGTTCCTAACCTCTAGCACTTAGTAAGTGGGGTTNAAACCTTCCTCGCCTCTCGTGGAGCCCCCAATCATTTTTTGCAAAGGAGAATTTTGCGAACCATTGTCTTATCTGTTCCTTAGACGGAAATCCAATGCTTTATGCTTAAGAAACACACAATCATGTGTATCAGTAAAGAACCCACACAGTCGTTCCAAAATTGTCAGTGTTAACATTAACCCGCTACTCCTAAAGAAAATTGTCAACCTAATAATGACTGTCACCACTCAACAAGATAAATGAGCAACACAAACCCCCAACGCCTTCATAATTTCAATAAACTCAGGTGTCAGAGGAAATCGTAGACCAACTTTCAAGGTAGCCTTATAAATAGTAACATACCCAAAAGGTGGAGAATATGCTCGATCATTTGAAGTCGGTAACTTCATTACCATATCATTCGGAAAAAAAATACTTCTTTAAAAAAAGGATCAATTCTCTCTCCATCACATTTGACACTGCATCATCTGCTTTCTGGCTTTGTCTCTGGATCTCAGTAGAATGAGGTTCTCCAGTTATCGCCATTTCAGTAACGGTTCGTCGTGACGCTTCATTGCAATTGTTTGCCGCAACTCTTCATCGCAACACTGTCGCGATGCTGTATCACGTCGTTTCGTCACTACGTGTCATCGCGAATCTGCACCACAACACTTTACTCCAACACCACTTTACTCCAACACTTCGCCGCAACTTTTCTCCGCAACTCTTCGCTCCACAGCAACTCTTTGCTCTGCCGCAATTCTTTGATTCGCCGCAACTCTTCGCTCTGCCGCAACTATTCTCCGCAATGCCGGATAACTTTCTTCTTCTCCTCAATTATGATTTTTCCCCTCATCCAATGCCTCTATTTATAGACTCTAAAAAGAGTTTAATCATTAAATGCACATTATAAATAATAATAACAATAATAATAATAAATTTTTCATTTCATATTCCTTCGGTTTTTTTAGCTTTTCAAATTCCACCTTTATGACTGAAATTAATTAAAAAGAAGACAACAAATAATTAAAAAATAAATTAAGAAAAAACTCTTCACATTCCGTGATTTAAAAAATGTACATTTCAAATGTCTTCAGCTCCCCATTGGCCCATTTTGGATTCTTCTAAAGAGCCTGTTTTTTTTTATTTCGATTTAGATTCTTCTGGGAAACCGTTTTTGATTCAGCTCCCCCTTTTTTTTTATTCTCTTTGGGATTCTTCTAGGGAGCCCCCTGTTTTAGATTCTAATTAATGTTAGATTGGTTGTCTCAGATTCGGGGAAGAAAATTATCGAACCCCTGACCATGTATGATTATCTCTTTTCCCCACCGACTATTATGAATATAATGATTATGATTTCGGCTACATTTTAACTTTTTTTAGTGATGACGTAACTAATTTTGCTCAATCTAACCTCGATCACAATTCTTAAATTGGTCCTCAAATCGTACTTGAGTCGGACAAACCTGTTAACAAGGTTGAAGAAGACACCGACGACACTAGTTACGATAGAGTCGGGAGTGAGGAACCAATCCTCAAGCACCACAGTGCACCACTTGCTATCAACTTGGATCTTTTTGAAGAAGAAGCACTAAAAATTTTACCTACAACATCTCAAGAAGAGGAAATTATAGAAGTAAACTTAAGGGGCGGAAAGGTATTACCCTTGAGAATAGCTTCGTCAGATAAAGAAAAGCAAATAGTAACCCTAGAAGAGTTATCTCCACCTCCGCTAGTGGAAGAAGCACATAACCAAGTAAAGATCGGAGGGTTGTATAAAGTATATTATAACATGCTAACTCATCTTAGGATGTTGCCAGCCAAATTAAGCATCTATGACACTCTAATCCTGTCAAAGGAGATGAGGGAGTCTCTGGTTATAGCTTTGCTCAACCAAGAGATTTGCTTAGCTCAGTTAGATAGCATATCCTTAAAGAAGTTTGCTCGTTAAAAGAATAGCTTGGGTTAGCCTTTAACGATGAAGACTTGCTATTTGGTATCGCTGAGCATAACCGACCACTCTATATCTCCGCTAACATCAGCAAATTTGTGTTGTTCAGTGTTTTGGTAGATCATGGAGCATCACTTAACTTAATGAGTCTACGCCTATTTGGGCATTGAGGCTCCGGAGCATATGACTGATAAAATGATGTTAAAAGGATTCAACCAAAGTGAGAGAGAGCCCTTAGATCAATTGCATTGCTTATGAAAGTTGGGGAACTAGTAACAACCGCCAAGTTCCATATCACCGACGCTGAGACCTCTTTTAATGCTCTGCTAGGTTGACCGTGGATTCACGAAGACAACATGGTTCCATCATCTCTACACCAATGCATTAAGTATTACAAGGAAGGACAAGAGCATCGCATCAAAGGGGATTTGCAACGGTTTTTAATTTATGAAGTTGGCATTCATGAAGACGCCGCCTACTACGTGCCTCTAAAGAAAATTGTCTTCTCTCCTTAAATTGTGACAAATGAAGTAAAAGATTCAGAAGAATTGTAATGTTAATGCCATTCAACTACATTTCAACAATCCACTATCATACCTTCACAACAAGGTGGAAGAAGTTCTTTTAGCCCATATACCCAAGATCACGGCAAGGGATGTGGATGAGGAAGAACCAATACGATTGTTTAACAGACAAGACCAACCGTCAATATTGATGATGATGAAAGCTCTGAAGAATAAATGATGATGATAAAGTAAAAGAAACCACAATACGAGATATCTTTAGAGGATGTAGAAAAAAGTTAATATGAGACAATGTGTGATCGAATCAACCACTATGTGAGTTCTATGACCCTTACTCTGATTCTCCCTTAAAAGGTTGAGAGTTTAGAGGTCAAGGAAGTCCATAGCGCTGGTTCAAAACCAATCAAGTTTTACCATGCTTCTACTTCTATTAATCTTGAAAATCATGTAAATTTGGATGAGAATTTTAATGAATTGATGGAATTACCTTTTGTTTACTTTTCTCCTTGTGTACAAAAGTTGATTCAACAGGGATATTTGCCAAAAAAAATGCCAAAAGATAAATTAATACTGTTTGAAAAATTATGGAATGTTAAAAGTCAAACTCCTAATTTGAAAGAAAGTCTCAGATTTGGTAAAGTGGGACAAGAAGATGATTCAAAATTTTTTATGGTTGTTACTAGTGAATCTAAAGAGGAAAGCCTCGATGTGGAGGATGACTCTACCGATCAGCTGATAGAAGACGCTACACCATAATTTGAAGAAGAAATTAAATCAACTGTTGATGAATTGAAAGAAATTAATCTCGGGATGGAAGAGCAGCTCCAACCTACATTTATAAGTTCTCTACTCGGCGATAAAGAATATATAGAATTGATTAAGTTACTGTAAGAATTCAAAGAATGTTTCACTTAGAGTTATGATGAAATCTTAAGACTATCAGCAGAAGTTTCAATGCATAGGCTCGGGGTGGATAAAGATATAACCCCAATGAAACAAGCTCCCAGAAGAATGAGCCCTAAAATAGAGCAGTAAGTCATTGTCCAGGTAAAGAAGTTAATAGACGCTAACTTTATAAGAGAAGAGCAATACCCTAAATGGTTAGCCAACATTGTTCCAGTTAAGAGGAAAAATGAAAAGATTTGTGTATGTGTAAACTTCAGGGATTTAAACAAAGCATGTCCAAAAGATGAATTTTTGTTGACGATACCAGAAATGATGGTGGACATTGCTTCGACACATAAGATTTTCTCCTTCATAGATGGATTGTCTGGATACAACCAAATCAACGTGGCTCCATAGGATGCAGCATTTACAACATTCAGAACACCGATTGGAATCTTTTGCTACACAATAATGTAGTTTGGCTAGAAGAACGGCGGAGCAACGTATCAACAAACTATAATGAAGATTTTTTACGACCTCATTCACAACCAATGGGAGTGCTACGTGGATAATTTAGTCATAAAAAAAAATAGAAAATAGGTCATTTGTACGATTTGAGGATCGTGTTCAATCGATTACGACAATATAATCTCAAGATGAATCCCTTAAGGTGCACCTTCGACATCACCTCTGGGAAATTTCTAGGATTCGTTGTCCCTCATCAAGGAATTGAGATCGACCTGGATAAGATTATAGCTATCTTGGAAATATCTCCTCCTAAAACTTTGAAACAACTATGTTCCTTCCAAGGAAAGTTTGCATATATGAGATGTTTTTTTTCTAATCTCTCAGGTAGGTGTCAACCCTTCTCGACATTAATTAAAAAGGATGTCAAATTCATTTTGGAAGAGAAATGGCAATGGGCCTTTGAGGATGTTAAGCGATACTTAATGACACCTTCTGTTTGGTAGCCCCTATCCCTGGAAAATCGTTGATACTTTATACCGCGGCCTTAGACAACTCTCTCGGAGCCCTGCTAGCTCAATTCAATGATGAGGGCAGGAAAAACACACTCTAATACTTGAGTTGACATCTAATACCAACAAAAGTAAAGGATCCACCTATTCAGAAGCATTGTCTAGCTTTAATTTTCATCGCTAAAAAACTTAGACATTACATGCTTTCTCATATGATTAGCCTTATTTCAAAATTTAACCCGTTGTAATATTTTATGACCCGACCAACACTTTCTGGACATCTAGCAAGGTGGTCAATCATTTTATTACAGTTTGATATAACTATTGTTCCCCTCCATGCTATCAAGGGACACATTTTAGCATATTTTCTAGCCGCACACCCACTTCCAACTGGCTCCCCTCTCAACAACAAATTTCCAGACGAACGAATATTACAAATGGAATTCTTCAGTGCATAACACTGGGAGATGTACTTTGAACGAATATTACAAAAGGATCAGGAACAGTTGTACCAGGAAAAGCAGGATTTGGGCTAATTTTCATCACCCCAGACAAGGGTATGTTGAGATTCTCCTATCACCTGACAGAGTCATGCACAAATAATGAAGCAGGATATGAAGTGTTAATCACCAGATTAAAACTGGAAATCTCAATGGATATAACGGATATTAGCATCTATGGTGACTCACAACTTGTCATCCAACAAGTAGCCAATCAATACAAGATTTTGAAGCCAAGATTAATGGAATATCATTAGTATGCAATGAAGATGCTTGAACAGATTCCTAATGTAACTTTCTACCGTATTCCTCGAGGAGATAATGCCCATGTCAATGCTTTAGCAAAACTTGCTAAGGAACCGGTGTGTCCCCTATAGGATTTCATTGACATTATAGTACAAGGATGACAAGTTTTTTTCTCGAGTTAACCTCGAGAATCTACACAAGTTAGAAAAAGAAGAAGGAATGATGATTGCAGTTGCTGACATCAATGAAGATTGGTGCAAGTCATTAATAAAATATTTGCAAACTGAAAAATTACCAGAGGACAAGTCTGAGGCATATCACATCAAAAGAAGAGCTATGCCATATGCTATAGTGGGAGATGTTCTTTATAGGAGATCATTTAATTAGATGTGGCTGTGATGTCTGAACAGATTATAGACACATAATATTATCAAGGAAGTACATGCCGAACTATGTGGTGCTCACCAGTCAGGGCCAAAAATGAAAATTAAGATCAAGAGACTTGGATATTATTGGCCAGCAATGATTTTTGATTGCATGGATATAGCCAAAAGTTTCACCAGTGCCAAGTGCATAGGGTGGTCTTACACCAACCTCTGAATGTGCTACATCCAACTATTTCTTTGTGACCATTCAAATGTTGGGGCACGGACATAATAGGACCAATAGACCCTCCATCCTCTAAGGGACACATATTCATTCTTGTCGCTATGGATTACTTCTCCAAGTGGGAAGATGCAGTGCATATTTGAGATGTTACAGCACAACACGTCTTTCAATTTTTCAAAAGTCAGATAGTTTACCATTTAAATGTATTGTGCAGCGTAATCTTTGATAATGGGACAACTTTCAAAAGCACAAAGATCAAGCACTTGGTGTAGAGGCATGGGATAGACTGGGGAACTCTACGATTTACTATCCCAGGGCAAATGGCCTGGCCGAGGCCTTCAACAAAACACTTGTATAGATTTTGAAGAAGACACTGGATGAAAACAAAAGAGATTGGCATAACAAACTATTAGAAGCTTTGTGGTCCTATTNATCTTTGATAATGGGACAACTTTCAAAAGCACAAAGATCAAGCACTTGGTGTAGAGGCATGGGATAGACTGGAGAACTCTACGATTTACTATCCCAGGGCAAATGGCCTTGCCGAGGCCTTCAACAAAACACTTGTATAGATTTTGAAGAAGACACTGGATGAAAATAAAAGAGATTGGCATAACAGACTATTAGAAGCTTTGTGGTCCTATCGAACAATGTTCAGGACTCAGACTCAATGTACCCCCTATGCGCTCATGTAAGGGTCTGAGGTCGTACTACCACTAGATGTCCAGACACCATCTCTCAGAGTCGCCATTAGCAATCAGCTTACAATGGAAGAAAGTGTGAAGCTCAGACTTGAAGAATTAAAGTCTTGAGGGAAAGAGACTAGAAGCTCAACAGAATTTAGAACTTTACCAAGTGAAGATGGCACAAGCACATGACTAATTGGTCCGCCCGAGGACATTTAAAGTCGTTTACCTCTTTCTTGTTCTTAAGAGGCCTATTCTTGCACACCGTAAGATAAGTGAAAAATTTGAACCAACTTGGGAGGGACCATTTGTCGTAGAAAGAGTCTATTCAAGAGGAGCCTACCAGCTGATGGATTTTTGAGGCGAAAGGCCTATGCTGTCAATCAATGGATGATATCTAAAAACATATTATGCCAAGTGACATTATCTAAAATGAGATTTTGAAATCTGGATTGTTCTAGGTTTACTTATTTGGCCAAACGTCTGCGACTGGGTCCAAAATTTTATAATAAGATTGATCTTAATAAAATGAAAATTTTGAAATTTCTCACTTCATTATTTTTCTCTTCTATTTTTTTTTAATTTTAAAATTTCATTTAAATTAAATAAGATAATAATTTTTTTGTGCCTTTATAGATTAAAATTTCACCAAATAAATGTTTCNTAATAAGATTGATCTTAATAAAATGAAAATTTTGAAATTTCTCACTTCATTATTTTTCTCTTCTATTTTTTTCTAATTTTAAAATTTCATTTAAATTAAATAAGATAATAATTTTTTGTGCCTTTACAGATTAAAATTTCACCAAATAAATGTTTTGTTCTATTCTTGTTCCCGCTAAATTTCAGTGCACTGATGTTTTTTCTTATTATGCAAAAAAGATGTCATGACAGAAGCTGATTTTTGCCTTCAAGGATGGCTTGAATCTCACACTCAACGAGCAAAAGGCACATTGGGGCAACATCATAGACTTTGACATGGACTTTGTTCAGTTCAATGTTAACTATGAGGGTCCCCTGGTGGACATAGTTAACTGACAAAAAAAGGAAGGATTATCATTGATTTTGAGAATTGATGCAAAAGAAGATTCCTCTACAAAGTGGAAGAAAGCAATAACATAACATAATCCAGTGGCGGGGACTAGTCGTTTACCATCCATGATAACCTCACCAACTGGAAACTTAGTCAGCACTGATGAAGGAAAACTGCCACCAATCGTTGCATACATGGAGCTTTTCTACGAGAAGAAAGAAGATGTTTGGAAGAGGCAGAAAATTTACTTACCCATTTCTTCAGGGGAAAATTTACCACTCTTGCATGAGGGAGACTTCCGCTAGTCTGCCTGCTTTTGAGGATGAGTCTGAATTCCCTATGGAGCAAGTACAATCTGAAGTGCCAGATGAATTTTACAGGGGTTGCCCAATGTGCAATGTCAAAGTTCCTATTCATTCATCGATGGGTGGGGCGTTTGTGGAGTGTCCGACGTGCAATGTTCTAAACTCAGACCACTACAGTTCATTTGAAGAATTCATAGCTGCCGACACGAGACGNTCGTTGCATACATGGAGCTTTTCTACGAGAAGAAAGAAGATGTTTGGAAGAGGCAGAAAATTTACTTACCCAATTCTTGAGGGGAAAATTTACCACTCTTGCATGAGGGAGACTTCCGCTAGTCTGCTTGCTTTTGAGGATGAGTCTGAATTCCCTATGGAGCAAGTACAATCTGAAGTGCCAGATGAATTTTACAGGGGTTGCCCAATGTGCAATGTCAAAGTTCCTATTCATTCATCGATGGGTGGGGCGTTTGTGGAGTGTCCGACGTGCAATGTTCTAAACTTAGACCACTACAGTTCATTTGAAGAATTCATAGCTGCCGACACGAGACACCAGCAGACATTTTACTCAGACACTGAGTCTTACATTCCATTACCTATGGAGCCAAGTCAGACATGGTATACCACATATGGGGAGATGATAGATCCACCTCAATGATCTCAAAGGATCCCCGCAGCATAGTTGGAAAGGATAAACAAATTTAAGAGAAAAGAATTCAAATTTTACGAAGAAATTCGAGGAAATATCATCAATATTTTGGAATGCCTGGAGCTGCACATGAGAGTCTTCTCTGAAAGTGATGAAAGGAAATACTAGACTATATATTTGATTTATAAGATAGGGGTTGGGCTGATCTGCGGATGGAAAGAACTTATTATGAGCCACGAAAGTGGATGAGAGAAAAAGGCAAGATAACTATCCAGTGCGGATGCTGCTATAATTTCACTAATGATAGACAAGGGAATCCCCTAGACATCTTAAGAAATGACGAGGTGGACCCCATGCCATACGAGATAAAGTGGATGATCAAGTGAATTGTTAGGTGAAGCATATTGCTAGTTGATTACATTTCTAATAGTTGCATCATCAACATCTATGACGAAGGAGATTGCATCCCCGTGCACATAAACCATCATGATTTCGTGAGGCCTTTCTGCACGGTCTCTTTCATGAGCAAAAGCAATAAACTATTTGGAAAATAAATTGACATTATTGGTTTCGGAGAGTTCAGGGGATCCGTTGAGATTCCATTACTGATAGGTTCAGTTCTGATTCTCAAAAGAAATGGAACCGACCTCACCAAGCACTCCATCCCAGGAGTACGACACCACATAGTGCCTTTGACTTTTAGGGGGATGGACAACAATAAGAGCCCGTATGGATTCCGAACAAATCCGAAGCTTGAGGAGCTACACCAGTATGAGCTATAAGAGGGTTGCACCTCTAAGTACACGTAAAGGGAATTCTTATCCTGGAGCATGACTTAGAAGGTCAGCTTGATCAGGAGCTCGTCCTACAGAAGATAGATAGACAATTCTTTTTATCACCTTTTGTACTGCATTAGAGCCACGTATATAATATATATTCAACATGTGATATTCTAAATGTATTTAGCGTGAGATGTTTTAGATGTACTTTTGATGCTTTTAGCATATATTCAGTTTGTAACACTTATTTAGAGTAGTTCAATGAAAATTATTTCAGAATGCAGTATCTTTCTTTAATTTCCCTTTATGCAATGAGTCTAAAGCCGTCGAACCATTTGTTGGTTCTGAACTATAATGAACAAAGAGAAAAACAATAAAACATAATGATAATGAAATTTGAATAAAATATTCTTTTTTGAAAGATAAATCAGCTAATGAAAATTAAATTTTGAAAATATACTTTGGTAATTAAATGTCATAAAATCAACAAGAAAAGAAAAAAAATTGCTTGGGTTTGTTTCTCTTTAGTTTGAGGTCTCTTACTCTTTACTTGTGCAACACAATTATTCTCATATGCACCAACTTCTTCACTTATCACAGTGTTTTATACTCCATAAAAAAGTTTCACAAATTTATGAACTCAGCACCACAGGTTCTCTACACTATTTTCATGTTACTCTCAGGGTCAGTACCTAAATTCTGATTCCCATCTTTGCATTTAGGGTAGGCTTCTTCACACCATATTCCCATCTCTACATTCAGGATAGGCCTCTTCAGGCCCTATTTGTATCTTTGCATTTGAGATAGGCCTCTTTACGCCCTATTCACATCTTTACATTTTGAATAAGCCTCTTCACGCCCTATTCCCATCTCTACATTCAGGGTAGGCCTCTTCACGCTCTATTCCCATCTCTACATTTGCGGTAAGTCTCTTCACGCATGATGGGAGATAGGCTTCTTCATACCCTATTATCATCTTTACAATCGGGATAGGCCTCTTCACACCCTATTCACATCTTTGCATTTGGGATAGGTCTCTTCACGCCCTATTCCAATCTCTACATTTGGGATAGGCCTCTTTATGCCCTATTCCCATGTCTGTATTTGAAATAGGCCTCTTCACGCCCTATTCCCATGTCGACATTCGAAATAGGCCTCTTCACGCCATATTTCGATCTTTACATTCAAGATAGGCCTCTTCACGCCCTATTCCTATCCTTGCATTCTACATTAGGGGTAGGCCTCTTCACACCCTATTCCCATATCTACATTTGGGGTTGGCCTCTTAAGGCCCTATTCCCATCTTTACATTTGGGATAGGCCTCTTATGCCCTATTCCCATCTTCGCATTCGGGTTAGGCCTCTTCAAGCTCTATTCTCATCTTTACATTTAGGATAGGCCCCTTTACGTCCTATTCCCATCTTTGCATTTGGGATAGTCCTCTTTACACCCTATTCCCATCTTTACATTTCTGGATAGGCCTCTTCACACCCAATTTCCACCTTTATATTTGGGGTAGGCCTCTTCAAGCCTTTTTCTCATCTCTGCACTTGTGTTTCCTCTTGAGTTAGGTGTGAGTCCCTGCACTTTTCACTCAATCCGGTCTCCTCGTGCATAATCTTATCTCCTTGAGATCTTAAAATGAAATCAAAATTCAAAGTAAATTTTGAAATATTTAACTCAAATCAACTATTTACCAGGACTGTTGGTTTGCCCGACACTTATTCCCGCAATATCCTTTCTGTTCTCCAATGATAATATCTGTTACTCCTCAGTGGAAAGAACTGTCACTTAACTTTACACTCCGTTCTAGGTCCATTGACCTAGAAATCTGTGTTGGTTTTTTTTATCTCATTAAGCAACTACAATGCGTGCGGTGTACTTGTCAGGCACACCCCACATATTGAGGGTCCATTTGTTGACCTCACTTTTGGTTGAGTTTTAGGCTTTCCTCTTTAGTAGCCAAGGGTCTAGCCATAGCACTTTCCTATTGACTATTCCTAGAAGACTAGAAAAGGAACCCTCACTATTAAAAACTCTAAACCATTCTTTTCTCAACTTGAAGTTTCACATATTGTTCCTAACCTCTAGCACTTAGTAAGTGGGGTCAGTATGGGAGAGCTCAAGGTGTGTCCCCACATGACTGCTTGGCCTTAAGTTTGACCCTAGATGTTGGTCTGGAAGTAGTTCACTCACTTTCACCCACTTGCACACACTTTCACCCCATTCACTTACAACCATAAACCCAAACTAGCTAACTTTTATCCCTTGATTCTTTTGGACATTCATGTAGATGGTCCCCTAGACCCACTAGCCCTAGGATAGGGTTTAGCTAGGACCAGTACATAAAGGACCCAAATGGGAATTCCATTGATCCATGGTTCACATAGAGTGGTTGGCACCCCAATTTTACCAAAATATCCAATTTGGCATTTTGCCCCCCAAATCTACCCCAATTACCTAAACATCCCCAAACCCTAAATTTGACCAAAATTCCTAATTTCACCCAAAATACCCCAATTTGTTCAAAAATCATCTCAAACCATTCGAAACTACTCAAATTGCCCAAAACCACCCAAAATTGCCAAAATTACTAGAATACCCCAAATTTGCCTAAATTACAAAAAAGCCATTGGTGGCCCAAACTCTCCCAATACCTCCAAAATCATCTCAAATACCCTCAAAACTAATTTGGATCCTTCAATTGAACCCAATTTGATCAATTTAACAATTGTAACCAAAACCCCCAAATTGCTTATAACGGCCCAATCATCTCAAATGTCCATCAATTTGATCCCAATTCCCTTAAATTTCTATTCTAAACTCAAGTTCATCATGCCTATAATAATTTCAAACCAAATCCAAACCTAATTGACCCATACTTTGAGCTCAATTTTGATCCAAATCAGAACCCCCAATTTTGACCATATGACNCCCAATTCCCTTAAATTTCTATTCTAAACTCAAGTTCATCATGCCTATAATAATTTCAAACCAAATCCAAACTTAATTGACCCATACTTTGAGCTCAATTTTGATCCAAATCAAAACCCCCAATTTTGATCCAAACCAAGTGAACCCAATTGAACCCCATAGCCAACTCAATTGCCTCAATTTGGATCCCAAACATTTCATAACACTCCCACATACCAAATTCAGCCCTCAATTGGCCTTTTGCAAGCCTCAATTCCATTCAATTTTAACCCAAATTCAAAATCCTCAAATTTTCCTCAATTTAGCTACATGCCCAAATTTCACCAAATTGAATGCCCAAACCCCAAAATTGACACCCAATTGATGTTGAGAACTCTTCATGATATTCTCCTAGATAATTTTCAACCATAAATTTGGAATTAACCTAGCTCTAGCCTAACCTAAGCCCAAGTTTAGCGCAACGTACCCAAATTCATCAAATGTTCAAATTCCTTCAAATTGACCCACCAAATCAATTCAAAATCACCTCAAATATTTTCTAAGCCCTTTATGACAATTNATTTGGAATTAACCTAGCTCTAGCCTAACCTAAGCCCAAGTTTAGCGCAACGTACCCAAATTCATCAAATGTCCAAATTCCTTCAAATTGACCCACCAAATCAATTCAAAATCACCTCAAATCTTTTCTAAGCCCTTTATGACAATCATTCAACCTAAATTGTTTAATAAATTGAGTTCAAAATTATGACTAGCCTAAGTCAAACCCAACTTCAAGCAAATTTGAACCAAATTGAATCCATGCACCAAAATTGACCTAAACCAGCCAAGGTGGGCTATGGACCAATGGTTCCCAAAATTAAGGGATTTCATCCCATTTTTTGGTATAAGCCAAGATATCTCCACCACCATGATAAACCATTAATTTTTAATCATAATTAACCCTTCCCCTGGCTCACCTGACTCCTCTGGCCACCACCCCTGGCTCTATCGACCGGCCTAGTGGTTAGAACACACCAAAAAGAGCCCCCATGGTTTAACTCAAACCCATTTTAACCCATCCAATGTGTCCAACTCTGATTATTATTTAGCATTTTGAAGCCCTCCACATAAGCACTTAAGTGAACCCAAATTGAAGCCTAAGCTCAACCCTAAGCCCCTCTATTTAAACCACCTTCTTCATGGTTAAAACAGAGCTAACCAAAATCCTCAGGGAAACTCTACCAAAATCTCACCAAAGACTCTCCAAGCATTCCTAAGCTCAATCCAACTATCTTCCCCCTCTGGTTCCCTCTATGAGAGTTCAATTTTGAGGTCAAAATTAGATCAAAACTAGGACATTCCTCCCAACAACTCCACAGTGAATCAAACTCCAATTAACTATGCATATACCATCCCCACAATGAGAGGAGTTGATTCCACACAAAAGCCCCCTCTCAAACAGCCCCTAGCATAGCTCTAGACCAACACTTGAAATTGAGTTTGATTGAAAACATTGCTAGACAATTCACCAGAAGTTGATACTTCATCTAGAGGTTCGTCTACCACAACAATCTGATTGAGGCCTCCCCTCTCAAATAAAAGTATTGAGCTCTAACCCTAGCCCGAGCTTCTTTTGATTCTCCATTTGTAATGGCTTGATTTTATAGTTTATACAACATATAGATATGTTTGTTTTAATTAGATGAAGATTTAGAAACAAACTCCATGCAATTTGGCTGAGTATAGGCAAAGATTTTTTGGTTTTAGTGTGAACGGTTCTCAGGTTAGGTCACTTGGAAACAATGACTAAGAG
>JXCR01143054.1:3533-17014 GCA_002079205.1 Phalaenopsis hybrid cultivar | reverse complement strand
TTTTTTTTTCTTAATAAATTCATAAGTTTTTATTGCATATAATTTTCAATATATTTTACATGTTTCATACCTATCGTGATGTAGCTCTCCAAATTAATTGAGCCGGTTACATAGTGTTCTAAAGAAAATTCTTAGGACTTCAAACCTCGTCTTCTAAAATATTTCTAATGTTCTCTCCAAGGTAAATTTTTATCACTATTTTCTTCTTAAACAAAAGGGAATAGCACTCGAATACCTGATGGCCGTATAAGAAAGCATCTCATCTGCTGAATGAAAAAAGAAAAAAAAAAATAAAGAGTTGGTGATGTGTTTTTTCATTGTAGGAAACCAACATCCATCGATCAAACAGCACTTGAATACCTGATGGCCAAGAGTGTTTAATATTCCATCTATGAGAAGTTTGTTTCTCTCCTACCAAATAACAAAAATAACAATAGAGATTATAAGGAGAGATTTGTAATAACATTATCCTAAGGGAGCTAGAAACTAAACAATTTTTACATTGGGTTTTACTATAGGTTAAGTAGTAGCAAGTTATTCCTCATTAATGTGTCTTAAANTTATTTCTGGCAGTCCAATGCTTCTCCAACAGTCTATCTGATATAAAAAGGCAAATTTATTTTAATATTTCAAGTGAAGAAAAGCAAGAGATTTGAAATATTCTGGAGAAATGTTCTGAGTAATATGTTCNTTATTTCTGGCAGTCCAATGCTTCTCCAACAGTCTATCTGATATAAAAAGGCAAATTTATTTTAATATTTCATGTGAAGAAAAGCAAGAGATTTGAAATATTCTGGAGAAATGTTCTGAGTAATATGATTTTTGTGTCCTATCATTTGGAGACTGTGTAGCTCCATAATGTTTTGATTATATTATTGATTAATGATCTGTTCTGTACTACATAAGCCTTTGGGATTCTAAATTTCAATCTAGTTTTGAAAAAGAATATGTAATTAAATTTGTCACTTTTAATTATTGCAGGCGAAATTTTCACTTCACCGTCGTGCAATTTTTTGTTCAAATTGATCTCAGAAGCTCAAGAAGCTTTTGCACAAAAAAAATTAATTTAAGTTGAAGCTGTGCCGAATTACTGGAACTTTAAACTTTAAACTAGATTGAAACCTTTGAAGCCCAAAAAGCAAATTTATATCAAAAGCTCCACATAAATAAAGCTTAGCGGGTGTTGAAGAGAAAGTATTAATTGATTTTTTTAATGTTAAAAAAGACTAATTTATTATATTGAATCCGACTAGCTATATTATTTTTTTTATATCGAATCTCAGGACCTAACCTTGATCATCAAGGGAGGTGGCTACCATGTTGTTTGCAGAACCGAAAGCCCTCGCGAGGCAGGCCGAAAAGGAGAAATCTCCTTCACCCACAAGAAGTATTCTCTGAGAGCTGGAGTAATGCGTTATGCATTTCTCCTTTTTCCTCCTACCATTGTTCCCTGTTTTCTCACCGAACAAGGTCGATGCTGCTGCTGCTGCTGCNGAGCTGGAGTAATGCGTTATGCATTTCTCCTTTTTCCTCCTACCATTGTTCCCTGTTTTCTCACCGAACAAGCTCGATGCTGCTGCTGCTGCTGCTTCCTCCATCAGATTATGCGAAGAAATGGTTCGAAGTCTATTATTTATATGAGAATTTACTGCTGCTTCAGAAGAAACGCGTCGCGTTAGACACGCTTTACAAGTTGATTAGAATTAATGATTGTATTAATTTCTCTTCTTTATGTGCTTTCTTATGGAAGAAGATAGCCGTTCGATTATGTCGATTCTTTTCCTTCATTGGAAAGGAGAGATATTAAAGATGGATTTCGTTGTTCCCCAACTGCTGCTACAGAAACCATTTACCTTTTTTCTTGTGTGGTTAAGTGGGGAAAACTGAGAGGAAATNTGCTGCTACAGAAACCATTTACCTTTTTTCTTGTGTGGTTAAGTGGGGAAAACTGAGAGGAAATTTTTTTTTCTTAATAAATTCATAAGTTTTTATTGCATATAATTTTCAATATATTTTACATGTTTCATACCTATCGTGATGTAGCTCTCCAAATTAATTGAGCCGGTTACATAGTGTTCTAAAGAAAATTCTTAGGACTTCAAACCTCGTCTTCTAAAATATTTCTAATGTTCTCTCCAAGGTAAATTTTTATCACTATTTTCTTCTTAAACAAAAGGGAATAGCACTCGAATACCTGATGGCCGTATAAGAAAGCATCTCATCTGCTGAATGAAAAAAGAAAAAAAAAACAAAGAGTTGGTGATGTGTTTTTTCATTGTAGGAAACCAACATCCATCGATCAAACAGCACTTGAATACCTGATGGCCAAGAGTGTTTAATATTCCATCTATGAGAAGTTTGTTTCTCTCCTACCAAATAACAAAAATAACAATAGAGATTATAAGGAGAGCCTTGTAATAACATTATGCTAAGGGAGCTAGAAACTAAACAATTTTTACATTGGGTTTTACTATAGGTTAAGTAGTAGCAGGTTATTCCTCATTAATGTGTCTTAAGTTGAAAGGCCTCGAATCATATCTTAGCGAGTCCTTAGATTTTGTGGACGATTTTCCTCAACAAATTATAATAAATCCAAATATCCTATAAATTATTGTAAGGGTGTTCAAGGGATGACCCTAAACAACTTCAGAATCCCTTGGACCATTTCAAGTTCATTAGGTATTACTATGTTGTTGAGTTAATCGTTCCATTTATATTAAGAGTCTTTTAGGTTGCAATTGTGCTTAGTGTAATCTTGATATCTTTGTTAGCCCATGAGTAAGCCAAATGATGAAACACTTAGTCATGTTAAGAGTTATATAATTAAGCACCCCTAGGGGTATGGTTGACCATTAGAGAATTTTACACTTTTGTCCCTCAATTGGGTTTGAGCTTGAATTATTTTGAGATGTTTCACTCTTACTTATGTGTGTTTCTTAACTATTCCTCAAATGATATTAGAGTAAACCTAATTCACTACCAAGCTCTTGGTGCTTAATGGTAGATTAGTAATTTTGAAAAGGTTTTATAAGAAGTGTGTTTGTTCCTCATTAGAAAGATTGAACTATATTTAACAATTGAGTGGGNTACACTTTTGTCCCTCAATTGGGTTTGAGCTTGAATTATTTTGAGATGTTTCACTCTTACTTGTGTTTCTTAACTATTCCTCAAATGATATTAAAGTAAACCTAATTCACTACCAAGCTCTTGGTGCTTAATGGTAGATTAGTAATTTTGAAAAGGTTTTATAAAAAGTGTGTTTGATCCTCATTAGAAAGATTGAACTATGTTTAACCATTGAGTGGGGATTTCAAATTAGTAGTCTATTGATCTCCTAATTCATACCCCTCACTCTTAGATCATCCAAAATTTCATTCCTTCATATAGCCAACAATTTAAATAATTTCAATTTTACCCATTGTAGAAAAGGTTGTGAGTGGGTTACTGCCCTTACTTCACCTTTGTGTCTCAATTNCCTAATTCATACCCCTCACTCTTAGATCATCCAAAATTTCATTCCTTCATATAGCCAACAATTTAAATAATTACAATTTTACTCGTTGTAGAAAAGGTTGTGAGTGGGCTGCCCTTACTTCACCTTTGTGTCTCAATCACGTCAGTAGGTTAATCATCTTAATTTAATACCTTTCCCTTTTGGTTTAACCTGAAAGTTTGATTAAATTAGGTTAGGGTGAAACTTTCCAAAATTACATTTATACCCTTAAGGTTAACTTCTCTCATTTTTATCCAGATGACCATGAAACTTTGTTGACCTCTTAATCATGAACTAATTAAGACATCATAGGAGGAATTATATTTTAAATTTTTTTTGTTATTTTTTTAATAATTATATTTAATCCATAATTATAAATTTCTAATTTTAATTAATTTAATTATCCAAAATTTGTTCTCTCTCCTTAAGAAAATTTTAAGTTGTTGCTGAAAGCCAGTGGACCACTTGAAGTNATATTTAATCCATAATTATAAATTTCTAATTTTAATTAATTTAATTATCCAAAATTTGTTCTCTCTCCTTAAAAAAATTTTAAGTTGTTGTTGAAAGCCAGTGGACCACTTGAAGCAATTTTTATGATTTTATGAATTGTCTTTGAATTTTTATGATTTTTAAACTTGTTTTGATAAATAAATAAATAGAAAATAGCTTTCTATTTCAAAAACATAAGTTTATTTTTCCTCAATCTCTCTCACGTTGTTGAACTCACAGAACTTAAGCTTAAAATTTTCTGATTTTTATTTTCTATTTAAGAATTATTTTATNAATAGAAAATAGCTTTCTATTTCAAAAACATAAGTTTATTTTTCCTCAATCTCTCTCACGTTGTTGAACTCATAGAACTTAAGCTTAATTTTTTTTTTATTTTTATTTTCTATTTAAGAATTATTTTAGTCAATTATTTATAAATTATAATAAAATGCATTTAAGTACTCAAATTATATTTTCAGATACCTATGAATTTATAAAAGCACTTTAAAGTTGTTGCTTCTAATCAGGAAAAANAAATTATATTTTCAGATACCTATGAATTTATAAAAGCACTTTAAAGTTGTTGCTTCTAATCAGGAAAAATTTTGTCATTTTGAGAAATATTTATATTTTTGGAATTTCTAATTATTTTTAATCATTTTTAATTATAAAAAAAGATTAATAATATAATTTTTATTTTAATTCCAATTTTTTTCCTAAGTGCCCCTAACTTTAATAAGTTCATCAGACATGATTTATGTTTTTTCTAATTTTTATTTTATTTTTTATATTTATTTTTGAGGCTAATTATTCAAATAATGAGAAAATACATTTCTGTGTCAAAATACATGNAATTATAAAAAAAGATTAATAATATAATTTTTATTTTAATTCCAATTTTTTTCCTAAGTGCCCCTAACTTTAGTAAGTTCATCAGACATGATTTATGGTTTTTCTAATTTTTTTTTTATTTTTTATATTTATTTTTGAGGCTAATTATTCAAAGAATGAGAAAATACATTTCTGTGTCAAAATACATTTTTTATGTTTTTGAAAATTTTGTGGGAGCGTTTTAGGATTGTTTCCTTCAATAAGGGATTTTTGTGATATTTTGAGTCACATGAATATTATAAAAATATGTTTTTACTTTTTTTTTGCTTTTCATAGATCTCTCTTACTTTAATGAACTCATTTAACTTAATTTTATAATTTTATAATTTATATTCTATTTTATATATTTTTTTATTAAAATGGAGATGATTAACTTAAATATTTAGAGCTTTTAAGGTTAGGGATGTTCTCTGACATTGGAAAAATCATAGTGCATTTCTAACAACAAAATTAATAAATCCTAAACATTTCTAGCCATGATGATAATTATGGGACACAAATGGCAGTTTTTGAGCTATATATTTGTCCAAGAGGTGAGGCCTTAACTACAAAGATTGAGAACCTTCACCTTAGTCCCACAAACCTCCTCAAAGTGTTGATTTGCTCTGCGGATGAGTCTAGGTATGATATAAACCAATTGTTGGATCGAGTGTGGTCTAGAGCTATTGAAGAGGGCTTAAGAAAGGGGGCATTCAATTGGGAAAGTGATTTAGGCTACGAGGAAGCTTTTCAAAAAATTAATTGGGATTTTTGTGGAGTTTAGTGGAATGACCAAAAAAGTCCTGGTTTTGAGCTTTAAAATTAGAGTTTCTCAGTGGAGACGAAGGGCTTAAAATGATTGGGATGAGCTCCAAATGAGCGTACTGGAAGTTTTGAATGATTTTAGTTGATTTTCCCTGAGGTTTGTGCACTTCTCCCTTTTGGGCGTCAAGGGGTAGTGTATTTATATGCCAAGAATTAGGGTTTAATTGGGTTGGCCAGTGGGTGAAAAATGGTGCTTATATGGAATGAAGATAGTTACCAAGGTCCAATGGGGGTGAGCTACATTAGTGGGGTTTAATTTTAGGTTTTTGCTCTTGAGTTTGGGTTTTCCAGTAGCCAAGGTGGCCAAGTAGACCATAAGAAGTCACCCTCTGGCTGAAAAAGCTTAGAGGTGGAGATTTGTGAAGTCAATTGGCATGTNAGCTACATTAGTGGGGTTTAATTTTAGGTTTTTGCTCTTGAGTTTGGGTTTTCCAGTAGCCAAGGTGGCCAACTAGACCATAAGAAGTCACCCTTTGGCTGAGGAAGCTTAGAGGTGGAGATTTGTGAAGTCAATTGGCATGCGTCAAGTGTTCAAGGGTAGGATCAAAGGGAAAGGTTTTGAATTGATTTTGGGGGAGTTTGGTTTCAAGTGTTTGAGTTGGGTTCATCCACCAAGGTTGCTAAGGCTAGTGGTGATCAGCATAATTAGTGTGATCAAGTCCCCATCATGTGGATTTAGATTAATTTTAGGTTTAAGTGAATCATTGGAGTGGCTAAGCACTTGTTATAGGATATTGAAAGAAACTCCCTCTTTTGGTATTTATGTCATAATGNTGATCAAGTCCCCATCATGTGGATTTAGATTAATTTTAGGTTTAAGTGAATCATTGGAGTGGCTAAGCACTTTTTATAAGATATTGAAAGAGGCTCCCTCTTTTGGTATTTATGTCATAATAGCTCACATGAGGCTTGTTAAACGCTTCATGGCTTCCATCTGGCTTGGATTAAGCCACGTGCCTTGCCCATGGCTCTTGTATAACCAACATGGCTTACATCAAAGAAGGTGGTTGGGGTGGGGGGAGGGAGGATTCCAAGCTTTAAAATGTATTCATGGCTTCAACTTTGTTAATTAATCATGAAAATTTTGAACTTTAGGTTAGTTTAAATTTGATGTACTGGTTGAATTGTGTCATGTGGAATTGAGTTTAAGGAGATTGGGAAATTGGGCTCAAATTTTGGGCTTTTGANCTTCAACTTTGTTAATTAATCATGAAAATTTTGAACTTTAGGTTAGTTTAAATTTGATGTACTGGTTGAATTTTGTCATGTGGAATTGAGTTTAAGGAGATTGGGAAATTGGGCTCAAATTATGGGCTTTTGCATTTTAATATGAAGGGGTCATTTTTGGGCTTGAAATTGGGCTTTGATTTAATGTTAATAGTATTAAAAATTGATCAAGATGGGTTTCATGAGGTTTTGAATTTTTCATGATGGAATTTAAGACATGGGCTTAGTGAAATTGAACTTGGCATGTGGGTTCAATTTTGTTATCATTTGGGTTCAAAGTGAACTTGTGATGAATTTAAATTTTGGGCTCATGGAAATTAGATTTGAATTTGGAATTAGGGGAATTTTAGTTTTAATTTATATTTGGGTAGATTTGGTGGATAGGTTTGGTCTTGGTAGATTCTTGAGTGAAATAGATGTTCTGTGAAATTTGGGCTACTTTAGGGATTATGGGTAAATCTAATGGATTTTGGTGGTAAGAGTTTATTGTAGTGCATGTGATGTATGTGAATTGTAGGATAAGGTATACAGATGATGTAAATTATGTTAGAGTGTTAGTTGTGTGTGAATTATGTATGGGGTATATGATGTGGTGTATGTGAATGTATGTGTGGTGTGCATGAGTGAGGTGAGAGAGTAAGTCATAAATGGCTTCCCTAATGACTTGTGACCCTATGTGAACTCATTTTTGGGGCTTTCCCATATTGGTCTAAAGTAAACCAACCAAGTTTTGAGGATTTGAGACCAAGAAGGTGGGTTTCCACAAATGAGTCAAGAGGTGGCAAAAATTTCTAAGTGAAGTGGGTTTCATCATTAGTCTTCTAGGATAGTCAATAGTGAAAACCCTATGGCTAGATCCCAAGCTCTAAAAAAATACTAGACCTCACCAAAAATGATGTCAACAGTAGCAAAACTGTTCATTGGTAATAAAATTATCTACAGATTTATTCAAGTTTTACGTCAACCAACGGGTATTCAACGTATCATAACCTTCATTGGAGATCCAAAAACCATACTATGTTTAACCGTAACGTGAATGTCGGTTAAATAACCGATAGGTATGTACATAGGAAATATGTTGCACTTTCATCAAGAAAGTGTACATCTCTGCCTGTAAAACATTTCTTGCTTAACCATAGCTTGACCATCGATTATATAACTGTCTCATATGTCCGTAAGAAAAAGTGTTTCACTTCCATCGGAAAGGAGTCAAGATTTTGTCAGTTATATGTTGCCTAACAATCAGTTAAATAACCGTCACTTAAATGATTTTGTTAGTTAAATAATCGACAAATATGTCCATAGAAAATATGTTGCACTTTTGTCAAATAAAAGTGTACATTTATGTCTATAAAACATGTCATGCTTAAACGTAGCTTGACCATCGATTATATAACTGTCTCATAAGTCCGTAAAAAAAGTGTTGCAGTTCCATCGGAAAGGTGTCATGATTTTGTCAATTATATGTAGCATAACCATAAGTTAGCCATGAGAATTTACCAACAGTTTTATCCTTAGTAAAAATAAAACACTTTATCTAGATATCTCTTGTTCAATAGAATACCAAAAAACCATCAACATATAATTAAAGAGTTATCAAATTGTCGGTAAGTAGTCAAAAACCTGTAACATCAGGAAAAAAATTAATTAAAGCTCTTTTTCAACACCTCACAATCTACACACTTACAATAATAACAAAACAATCAAAACATAGTAAACACCATAATGAAACTAATTAAGAAATAAATTTTATACATAAATAAAAGAAAAATAATTGAATTAAACCAAATAAAATGCACAAATGTAAATTAAAAATAATTTTTGCTAACAATAAATTTTTTTAACATATGAAAAATAAAAAAATAACCCCTACTCATTCTCCTCATTGTCATCCTGAATTGGCTTCTTCCTCTTCTGTAGTTCAGAACACAACAACACTTCAATCTTTGTTCCCTCATTTCTGATTCTAGGAATGTGTTGACTTCTCTTTTANAACAATAAATTTTTTTAACATATGAAAAATAAAAAAATAACCCCTACTCATTCTCCTCATTGTCATCCTGAAATGGCTTCTTCCTCTTCTGTAGTTCAGAACACAACAACACTTCAATCTCTGTTCCCTCATTTCTGATCTTAGGAATGTGTTAACTTCTCTTTTGTGAGGGTTCTCCTACTTACTTTCACCTAGCCCCTAGACCAGGGTTATGCTCCCTTGGGCTCTAAATGGACAACCATAGACTCCCAACTTCTGGCTAGGTTGGTTTAAGGTTTTGACCTGACAAGAGACCCAGACCACCCCTTCTCTTCCATAGTTAAGACANCCTAGCCCCTAGACCAGGGTTATGCTCCCTTGGGCTCTAAATGGACAACCATAGACTCCCAACTTTTGGCTAGGTTGGTTTAAGGTTTTGACCTGATAAGAGACCCAGGCCACCCCTTCTCTTCCATAGGTAAGACATGCCCTGGGTCATCTATGAAACCAAAAACCCTAGAAACTTCCCTATGAACCCTGGGGGCTACCATGACTCTAAAATTCACAATGGGAAGGGGACCATCCAAATTGATCCCTAGCATCATTAAAGGCCTCCCCAACCTCAGTAAACCCTAAAAATCAACAAAAAATTCCAACACACACCTTCGACCCTAGGGCTTGATGGGTNAGGGGACCATCCAAATTGATCCCTAGCATCATTAAAGGCCTCCCCAACCTCAGTAAACCCTAAAAATCAACATAAAATTCCAACACACACCTTCGACCCTAGGGCCCATCCCATTGTGGCAAAACAAATTATGCCTAACCCAATTTTTGAGCAATTAACCCCATTTTCATATATTTGAGCCTCACCCAAAGTGGTCAAGAAATCAAAGCACTTTGGGGCAAAAATTGGCACTATGTGGTTAACCCTCATAATTCACCTAATTATTTAATTAGGTATATCACAAAATACCATTATGGCTTAAGCTTTTGGGTTAAGCCCAAACCAATTAGGTTAGCCAAAATTTTAAAGTCCAAAGCCCATTGCCCATCCTTCCCATGGCTCGTCAAGCCCATAACCCATCCTTCATGGGCCAGTCATGACAATAACCAAACTCATCATGGCACATGGGTGAAACATAATTTAAATTAAATCAATTTTGAATAAAATCAAACACAAAAGGAAAAAAATTCCACATCTAGCCATGACACTTCACACTTGGCTCTTAGGTCATGGAACTTTGGACCAACCCATAATGGGGTCAAACCAGTCCAAATCTGGTCATAGCTACCCACCAAAAGCTTTTCTAATCAGCTCAAGCATTTTCCCGTGCCACACTCTTCACCATTATGCCACCATGGTTGAAACATGGAAAATTGGAGAAGCTCCCCCACTCCCCCCCAAGCCAAAACCCCTTATATTCCTCTACAAATGCTCTAAGGAGCCGCCTAAGCTTCCTACAGTGGCAGAGCTTAGCTCTTAAGCTCTCATGGCTATAATTTTCCCGAAATTGACCGGTGTACCAAGATACCGAGCTCTCCATGTATCCACCCAAAAACCATGTTCTCAGCAGTGAAAACATCATCACTCACCAAAGGAATTGATCTCCACCCTCCTCAAGCCACATCCTCCTCCAGAAAACACTGATTTTGTCATTAAAACCAAGAACAATTTTTGGCCCCTACATCAACTCTACCAAAAATTCAATCCAACCATTCCACAAGCTTCATAAGATCACAACACATCCTCCTCAATCAAATTAAAGCTTCTTGAGCCCTCTAACCCATTCCAACACCAAACCGAGCCGCCCGTTGATCTAGGTCATACTTAGGCTTATCCACAATGCAAATTAAAGCAAGGAGAAGGTTCATGGTGTCGAGGCCAAGCTTGTCAACCATTCCAATCAAGGCTTCACTTCTTGGACCATGGTATGGACTAAAATCCCTAAATGTAGCTCTCATTTTGGCCTTTTATGAAGAAAACAAACAATTCATGTCCACTAAACCATATAGATAGGTTTGTCTCACCAAGATGGAGCTATAGGAACAAATCCAGAGCAATTTAATTGATAATCAAGTGAGCTATTAAGGTTTGAGCATGGACGGTTCTCGGTTCATTGCCTTACTGGGATGATGAACAGATGTCGTCCTTTTCCATGTATTAAAAACAAACAGTAGCGATGAAGTTAGACTACGCGATCATACGGTATGAACTGAGGGACGGTGTAATAGCTACGTGGAAAGTGTAACTAATCATAGAGTGTTGCACAACCATTCAGCAACTCTTACATTTGAGCAAGCAATGACTTGGAAAAGTAAATAATTTGGGTTTTCTGAATTATTTAAAACCAAAAAATTAAACAAAACTTTAAAAATTCACAACTTTGTAAATAAAAATTAAAACAAAAATAAAAAAAGCTCTGAACTCAATAGAAAGAGGAGAAAATAATAAAAATAGAATAGAAAATAATTAACTTATATTAATTTTTAATTAATTAAATACTCTAGAGGGTCTTTTAAATATTAAAAATTAAATATAAGGTAAAAAAATATTAAANAACTCAATAGAAAGAGGAGAAAATAATAAAAATAGAATAGAAAATAATTAACTTATATTAATTTTTAATTAACTAAATACTCTAGAGGGTCTTTTAAATATTAAAAATTAAATATAAAGTCAAAAAATATTAATTTTTTATGGATTATTCCTTCCACCCTTAGGAACATTTCCTAATTTTTCTAAGGTCAGGGACTTCCCTAACATGTAAATAATTAATTTTCTACCAAGTTTACAATTTTTTTGAAAAATAATTTTAAGAAATTTGATAATTGAAACAATGTAAATTAACAAGAAACTTAGGGCAGTAAAATTAAAATTTGAAATGACAATTCCCACCCCTAAAAAAACCTAAAATGAAAATTAGAAAGCTAGAGGGTAAAAATGTGTAAAATAAATTCTTACATCTTAGCCTAAATTGCCCTCTAACAGCGACTTTATATATGCTTAAGAATATAAGAATTTGATACTGCTGTTAGAAGATTTAATTCCCCGGCAACAACAATAAAAACTTCATAACGGTTATAGATTTGATAAAGATGTGTATAAAATATTCAATAATTACAAAGTCACACTTATCAATGCAAATATATGTATCGCTCAAGTGNATTAAAATTTGAAATGACAATTCCCACCCCTAAAAAAACCTAAAATGAAAATTAGAAAGCTAGAGGGTAAAATTGTATAAAATAAATTCTTACATCTTAGCCTAAATTGCTCTCTAACAGCGACATTATATATGCTTAAAAATACAAGAATTTGATACTGCTGTTAGAAGATTTAATTCCTCGACAATGACTACAAACACTTCAAAATGGTTATAGATTTGATAAAGATGTGTATAAAATATTCAATAATTACAAAGTCACACTTATCAATACAAATATACGTATCGCTCAAGTGATACAGGGCTCTAATGGAGTCCTGGATATCGATCCCATAGGGAGTAATATTAGAGGCTACGAACTAAGATTTAGAAAATCAATACTTAATCACAACAACATAGTTCAAATTGCATATTTGTCACTAATAGGCAATTGAAATAAAAATTAATTTTTATACCTCTTAATTAACTAATTCTACTAATAAAGTTTCTAATGTGAAGTTCAATATATAAGAAAACACCATTCTCCTTGTCAAGAAATTTAAGTGAATGGATAAAGTGAATCAGTTCAAATTTTATTGTGCCAAATAAGAGCATACCTATTCTTTACCCTTTGGTTAAAGGATAAAGAACATTGACTAATCCTATGCTTGGTTGCTGAATCTGCGGCTAGGCTGGGAGGATACCTGCTCTCACTTCGGAGCTCCCGCGTTCCCCTCGCCTGAAGGATAACATCTACACTTTNAGAAAGGGGGCATTCAATTGGGAAAGTGATTTAGGCTACGAGGAAGCTTTTCAAAAAATTAATTGGGATTTTCGTGGAGTTTAGTGGAATGATAAAAAAAGTCCTGGTTTTGAGCTTTAAAATTAGGGTTTCTCAGTGGAGACGAAGGGCTAAAAATGATTGGGATGAGCTCCAAATGAGCGTAATGGAAGTTTTGAATGATTTTAGTTGATTTTCCCTAAGGTTTGTGCACTTCTCCCTTTTGGGCGTCAAGGGGTAGTGTATTTATATGCCAAGAATTAGGGTTTAATTGGGTTGGCCAGCGGGTGAAAAATCGTGCTTATATGGAATGAAGATAGTTACCAAGGTCCAATGGGGATGAGCTACATTAGTGGGGTTTAATTTTAGGTTTTTGCTCTTGAGTTTGGGTTTTCCAGTAGCCAAGGTGGCCAACTAGACCATAAGAAGTCACCCTTTGGCTGAGGAAGCTTAGAGGTGGAGATTTGTGAAGTCAATTGGCATGCGTCAAGTGTTCAAGGGTAGGATCAAAGGGAAAGGTTTTGAATTGATTTTGGGGGAGTTTGGTTTCAAGTGTTTGAGTTGGGTTCATCCACCAAGGTTGCTAAGGCTAGTGGTGATCAGCATAATTAGTGTGATCAAGTCCCCATCATGTGGATTTAGATTAATTTTAGGTTTAAGTGAATCATTGGAGTG
>JXCR01143053.1:15119-27661 GCA_002079205.1 Phalaenopsis hybrid cultivar | reverse complement strand
AAGCATGGTGACGGCCCAAGAAGCTCTTCTACGGTTTCCCTCATGGAGGAACTCCATGGTGGGTTGTTAAGTTGGAGGTGGAGGAGTGGCTTTGCACTTTGGGAACTTGTCATGGTACCTCTTCTTGGCTGCCCCTTGGGAGGAGTTTGGTTTCCCGGGTTCTTGGTTTTTGATTTTGGAGGCATTGTTCCATTGGTTACTAATCTGCTTTGGGGTCTGTCGACATTATTTTTAGGATCGTGGGGAGTTGCCCGTAAGAAGCTGTCGGTCACCGAAATCGAAATCCCGTCGCCCTCTTTGGAAGGAAGTTTAAGTTTAGAAAAGTATAAAATCAAACTGACCCAATATTTTTATAGTTTAAATGAAAGAGCAATTTACCAAAAATCCTCTATCTATCCCGAAGGATAAACACATGACTTGAGGATGAGGCTCAATCAAATAAACTAAAGAATATATGACATCCGTCTGATCTGCAAAACCTTTATATTTGCTGACAAGTTCCTTATTTAATATAAAGAATTAAATAGGGTTTATATTAAGTTGGGTTCGGACATGCTTCCTATAAGGGCAAGCCCCTATATTTAATTACATCTTAAACGACCAGTCACCTAAGAAGACTCTCGATAAAAACCAGAAAAATATTATCTTCTAGGAGTTTCAAAGGGTAGGACTCTTCAACGAGATTGGACATAGAGGTGTGAAAGAGGATTGGTTCAAATTTGAAACATTTTATTGTAGAATCCAAAGGAGGAAGAACTAGGGGATGTCATGGATCCAGAGGAGAACCCTGGTGACTTCCCAACCTATCCTAATGTTTGGCTTCATTTCTGAGGAGAAAAATTTAAGTGTTTCATCCTGCCAATTTTATTAGTTAGGACTTACATTCGTGTGAAACGATCACATGAATATCCTGGAAGATGTGAGGATTTAGGTCGTGACGGATGACAACCACAAAATTCTAAGACGAGTTAGGGCTTAAATTGTATAGCAGGGTTGTACAAAGACCTAAAGATAAGGTGAGGATTTACATTACATAAGCAAGCAACCTTGAAGTCTTATGGCTTTGTTGTTTAAGTCTAAGGAAGGAAGATTGGTTTAGCTGGGGAAGATAGATTTTGCTATTGAAGATGGTCGTGTTGCCCACCATGCTAGCTCCAAGCTCCTCGCCGCAACAAATTTGAGTTTTCTAGTGTGTCAAGTTATAATGTCATATCTGGTGGCCTTATGGTTGAAGTTCTTTAAATTATATGGGGGCATGTTAAAGTTAATTAGAGCGACACCAGTTAGGATCCTAAGGTTCCCTCATTCTAGCACCTATATTTTCTATTGGATTCACTTAATCCAAATGAACTTACTAAACTCAACTTAATGAGTTCCATAATTTCATTTAAACTATGGGAAGCCTCGTTAGCAACCGTAGGTTACCACCTCCGAGGGATTCCCGATCATCCGATAGAGACATCTTAATTTAGTTGAAGTTGTAGTTTTTTGTGATGTTTGTGATTAAATTTTGAGTTGTTTTATATTTTGAATGTTGTGGCGGTGAATTTTATCTTGGTTGATTTTAATTTTGGTTTTGGTTTTGGTTTTGGATCTGTGGCTATCCTGATAGTTTTAGTTTTCATGCAAGGTTACATACAAGTTTGCAGGTACAGTATGAAGATACAAGAAAGACAACACTGAAAATAGTAAAAGCATACTTGGCGAGTCTTCTCGTTCCACCACCTGAAACTCAAAATGCATGTTAATACAGTTTATATAGAGACAAAAAGTAAGGTTTTGGTAGTTTTTCTAATCCTATGTCATATCTTGGTAGGTCCTTAGGAGTTTAATTAAGGATGATTTTGTCAAAAAAAACATATTAAGTTTAGTAGATCTCTGAGGTATTCAACAGATCTAGAGAAAGAAGCAGGTCTGTGCTACTTTCTCGCTGCCTGATGGAAAATCCCAAGTTCTTTTAAAATTATTATGTTGCTTAATAATTCATCCTGTAAAACACCCTAATGCTCAATGAACATTGATGTTTCAATTATCCCTAAGAATAGGGTAATTATCACTTGTGATTCAATTTAAAAATTATGTGGGTGAAGACCCTTAAAGGGGCAAGTTAGTGTTCTTGGAACACTTAACCAAATTTTGACCCTAATTGGGTTTGTAGTGTTTGTAAGGTGTTTTAATTTTCAACGATATTTACTTTTCTATTGCTCATTTAAATGAAACTTGATTTAGCCTAAGTCACTACTAAACCCTTAAGTCCTAGATGAGCGTCTTAATTAGTTTTGAAAAGGTTAAGCTTTATGTGGTCATGATTCATGATCGGAATTTAATTTGAAAGTCAAAATAGGGGTATTAAATTGATTAATTATTAACTTCAAAAGTCATACCCCTAAGTCTTGGATTCATTTTATTTTAATAAACTTCCAAATTTTAATAATTTAGAAATTTATTAACTTAATTAAGAAAGTAAGAATGGTTTCTACCAATTAACCCCTTGTGTTTCAAAAATTAAATAAATTGACTAAGATCAGAGATTACCCATTTCCCTCCTTAAATTAAGCCTAAATGTTAATTAAGGCTAATTTTCTAAAATTACACATTTGCCCCTAAAGATCTATACTTCATAATTTGTCAAATTCAATTCAAATGACTTTGAAATTTTTATCCTACCTCATTCATGCGTTTCATAATTTGTCAAATTCAATTCAAATGACTTTGAAATTTTTATCCTACCTCATTTATGGGCCAATTAAGACATCTGAGGAGAAAATGTGATTTTTCAAAATTTAATTTATATATATAATTATTTTCAAGCAAAATATGATATTTTTCAAATACAATTCCTAACTTGACCAAGGTAAATCCTAATCCCTTGAAATTTTTCCTGGAGGTATCCTTAGACTAGAGAAGACTTTTGACCAAATTTAATGATTTTTAAAATTTTATGTGAATTTTAAGAATTATTTTAATTTCAAAAGTATTTATTAAATATAAAATATTTTAAATGGAGAAAATTAAGTTTTGTATTTTTGAAAAGTCTCCCTAAGGTCAGAGAACTCAATGGAGAAGATTTTATATTTTTTTTTAATTTTTCTTTGATTTATTGGAATTATTTTAGTGGATATCCATTTTTTAGCCTTTAAAATTATTTTAAGCTTCAAAATACCATATTTTTATTTAGAAAATCAGGAAAAATATTCTAATGGTTCATAAGTTCTTAGGAAGCAATTTAGAACATTTCTATGAGTCTTATTATTTTTGTGATTTTTATCAATTTTTAATTATTTTAAATATTTAAAAATAGGCTAAAAATGAAGTTTTATTCTAAATATTGTTTTAATTTTAGAAAATACCCCTGATCATAAAGAACTTAAAAAATTAAGTTTCTTCAATTTTTTAGTTGTATTTTGATCTTTAAAAAATCATTTAAATGCCAAAAGTAATGTTTATCTTTAAAAATCAACTTAAGTTATCAAATGAACTCAAAATATTTTAAAATTTTTATGGTGAGTTCTCTGGATCAGGAACCACAGTGGAGATAAAAAATCAAGTCATTTAAATGTTTATATTTTCCAAAATTAATTTTCTTAATGATTTAGGGTTTGTGAAAATTAGGTGTATTTTAAATGACTTGACTCATGAAAAATTTTCTTAAAGGCTCCCTGGTTATCATAAACCTTCTAAAATTTTCTTAGACTTTTCTAAGAAACATGCTAATTTCCATGATTATTTGAGCAAATAATGCAATTAAACATAACAAAAGCATGGATCTCTATTTAGAGGTCTCCTTTGACTTTAGACAGAGGTTACAATATGCCAAAATTTCAAGCCAAGGTGATGTGTCAATATGCATGGAAATTTAAATGATTCAAAATAGTGTTTAATTAATTAAAAATAAAATATGCGTCAAATGGACTTGAAATTTATTTCACATTATTCTCCTCTTTTCACTAAGCAAGTGGGTATTTTTATTTTATTTTTACACAAAGTTATGGATTTTTGAAGTTAAGGGAGTTTAAATAAATAGAAAAAAACCCTATTTTTCTACTTATCCACGTGGCGCCTCGTCATCCTACGGCGGCTCTGAAACTACACGTTGCACGCTCTTATTTGATGTTTTCGTCTACGCCAGCAGCCACGCGTCTGATTGTTTGTGTAAAGAAGCACTGTCCGGCTTCATCTTAGCTGTCCATTTGAAACACACGTGATCGGACGGCGCGTGGTCATCGTCCCTGATAGATTAGGTCGAGAACCGTCCACCATTGAGGCTTGAGATCTCTCTCATTTCTTAACAAAATTAAGTGAATTTTTTTTTAAATTCTCGTCTAAGTGGGACGAACACATCCATACGGTTAATGTGTCATCAGATCAAGCCTAAGCAAATGGAGAATCAAAATAGGCTCTGGAGGAGGAGAAGTTTTATACCTTTGCTCTGAGAAGGGAATCTTCAATCAGAGGTGCTCAGCACGTTTGTTTGGGCCCAAGGAGGCTAGGGATTAAGCCTCTTGCTGTAGTGTAAGGCCTAGGTGTGATTTTGATCAAGACTGATTTTGGGCGTTGATTGAAGTCTATGCTAGGGGCTCTGTGGAAGGGGAAATAGATGGGTCTTCCTCCTCTTTCACTATTATGAATGTGTGGGTGAAGTTAATTTATGTTTGGTAAACTGTGGAGATATATTGGGCCCTGTTCTGGTTTCCGGCAAGGTTTCGAGCTCAAAATTGAACTCCGGCAAGGGGATTCAGGGCAATGTGGTGGTTGGGTTGCACTGAGGAGGTCTCAAAGAGGCTCTTTGTGTGATTTCAGGGACTCTCTGTGTAGATAATTGGATGTCGTGGTCCCATTCAAGGGGGTCTTATACCAATCTCAAAAGGGTTGAGAATAGGTTGTTGTGTTCCATTCAACGGAGTCTTACACCTATCTCGAAGATGTGTGTAGAGAATTGTATGTCGTAGTCCCATTCAAAGGGGGCCTTATACCAATCTCAAAAGGTTTGAGAATAGGATGGTGTGTTCCATTCAAGGGAGTCTTACACTTATCTCAAAGATTTGTGTAAGGAATTGGATGTGGAGGTCCCATTCAAGGGGGTCTTATACCAATATTGAAATGGTTGAGAATAGAGTGTTGTGTTCCATTCAAGGGAGTCTTACACTTATCTCAAAAATGTGTGTAAAGAGTTGGATGTCATGGTCCCATTCAAGGGGTTCTTATACCAATCTCGAAAGGTTGATAATAGGATGATGTGTTCCATTCAAGGGAGTCAGTCTTACACCTATCTCAAAGATGTGCGTAGATAATTGGATGTCGTGGTTCTATTCAAGGGTTTCTTATACCAATCTTAAAAGTCTGAGAATAGGATGTTGTGCTCCATTCAAGGGAGTCTTACACCTATCTCAAAGATGTGTGTAGAGAATTGGATGTTGTGGTCCCTTTCAAGGGGGTCTTATACCAATCTTGAAAGGCTGAGAATAGAATGTTGTGTTCCGTTCAAGGGAGTCTTACACCTATCTTAAAGATGTGTGTAAAGAATTGGATGTCGTGTCCCATTCAAGAGGGTCTTATACCAATCTTGAAAGCTTAAGAATAGGATGTTGTGTTCCATTCAGAGGATTCTTACACCTATCTCGAAGATGTGTGTAGAGAATTGGATGTCGTGTCCCATTCAAGGGGGTCTTATACCAATCTCAAAAGGTTGAGAATAGGATGATGTGTTCCATTCATTGGAGTCTTACACCTATATCAAAGATGTGTAGAGCATTGGATGTCATGTTTCATTCAAGGGGGTCTTATATCAATCTCAAAATATTGAGAATAGGATTTTGTGTTCCGTTCAAGGGAGTGTTACACCTATTTCAAAGATGTATGTAGAGAATTGGCGGTTGTGTCCAATTCAAGGGGGGCTTATACCAATCTCGAAAGGTTGAGAATAGGATGTTGTGTTCCTTTCATGGGAGTCTCACACCTTTCTCGAAGATGTGTGTAGAGAATTGGATGTCGTGTTCCATTCAAGGGGGTCTTATACCAATCTCAAAAGTTTGAGAATAATATGTTGTGTTCCGTTCAAGGGAAACTTACACCTATCTCGAAGATGTGTGTAGAGTACTAAATGTCGTGTCCCATTTAAGGGGGTCTTATACCAATCTTGAAAGGGAATCTTACACCTATCTTGAAGTTATGTGTAGAGAATTGGATTTTGTGTCCCATTGAAGGGGTTCTTATACCAATCTCAAAAGGTAGAAAATAGGATGTTGTGTTCCATTGAAGGGAGTCTTACACCTATCTCAAAGATGTGTGTAGAGAATTGGATGTCGTGGTCCCATTCAAGGGGATCTTATACCAATCTTGAAAGGTTAAGAATAGAAAGTTATGTTCCATTCATGGGAGTCTTACACCTATCTCGAAGATGTGTGTTTCACATTAGGGAGGAAAGCACTTGGACTCATATCCAACCCAAAGGGGTAGCGGGAAAATAGTTGGCTCTCGAAACTGGCTCCTAGAACAACACAAATATAATGTAGAAAGTTTGTGGTGTTGAACTCATAGATGTGTTTCATGTAAAAAAGGTTGACATTGGTGAGGAAGATATGTGAAATTTTGTGAGGTTTTGTGCAGACAAGGACAGTCATGGTGCACGAGCAAAGAGTAAGAGACCTCAAAACCGAGAGAAACAACTCAACATGTTTAATTTCTTTTCTTGGTGTTTTTATCATATTTAATTATCAGAATATATTTTTTTAAAATTAAAATTTTTTTTATTGGTTGGTTTTTTAAAAGTGATTATTTTATTTGAATTTTATTGTTATGTTTTATTATTTTATTCTTCGTTCATTCTAATTTAGAACCAACGTATGGTTTTGTGGCTTTTATCCATTGCACCGAAGGGAAATTGAAAAAATAGATAAAAAAATTCTCAAATAGATTTCATTAATCTGCTTCAATAGATGTTACAGATTGAGTACAGGTCAAAGCCTCAAAAGGTACAATATGTTGAACGCATCAAAGTACATTTGAAAATATCTCATGTTGGGTACATATCACAAGCTGAGCATATCTGGTACATATATCATCATATCTGCTGTGTCAAAATACAGTACAAAATTGTGCCTTTGAGTGTCCATCTCTGACGAGGTGAGCTTCTGATTGAGCTGGCGTACGAAACCATGCTCCACGACAAGAGTTCCCTTTGCATGTGCTTAGAGGTGTAACCCTCTCATAGCTCGTAAAGCAGTAACTCCTCCAACTCTAGATCCAGTCGGAATCCATATTTACTGTCATCCATTTTTCGGACAGTTACAGTTACAAGCACATTCTTCCCTTTTAGTGAGGAATTCTCTTTGGTCCTAATCTTTAGCAGTGATGGTAGCTCTTCTTTTGCTCGGGCTAACCACATCCATCAGGGGACCCTCATATTCCATATCGACTTGACTGAAGTTCATGTCAAAGTCTATGGTGCCACACTGTGGTGCCATTTCTTCATTAAGTGTGAGGTTCCAACCATCTTTAAAAGCAAAAATTAGCCTCTGTCCTGACGTTCTCTCTACAGACGACAGAAAAAAACATCAGCATGCTGAAATTTAGCAAGAACAAGAACAAAATAAAGTGTTTATTAGGGAAAAATTTATTTTATGTTGGTTATAAAATCATTTACTTATGTATATATGTTTTTGTTTAATTTAGCAAAATATCAAACTTTTAAAGGTAGAGAAGAGAAAATTGAAGTATGTAGATTCAAAAGTTTTTATTTTATCGAGGTTAATTTTCTTACAAAAATTTCTTGGACCCTGTTACAGACGTTTGGCCAAATAAATAACCCCAGAACAATCAAAATTTCAAAATTCCAATTCAAGCAATGTCAAGTTGCATAGTATGTCTTCAAGTATCGTCCGTTGATCTAAAACATGGGTCTTTTGCCTTGGAAATCCACTAGTTGGTAGGGTCCTCCCATGAAAACCTTTTCTACGTCAAATGTCCCTTCTCAAGTTGGCTCAAATTTTCCACTTATCTTGCGGTGTGCAAGAATAGGCCTTTTGAGCACAAGTTCGAGATCACCAATTTTGAATTTCCTTGGGTGGACCAATTTGTCATGAACTTGTATCTTTTTTTCTTGGTAAAGTTCCAAATGATGTTGTGCTTCTAGTTGTTTTCCTTTGATACTTTGCAATTCTTCAAGTATGAGTTTTGCACTTTCTTGTATTGTAAGCTGATTGGCGATAGTGACTCTGAGAGATGGCGCCTGAACCTCTAACGGTAGTACAGCCTCAGACCCATACACAAGCATGTAGGGTGTACACTGAGTGGGAGTCCTGAACGTTGTCCGAAAGGTCCACAAAGATTCTAGCAATCTGTTTCGCCAATCTCTTTTATTTTCATCGAGTATTTTCTTCAAAATTTGTACTAGTGTCTTGTTTAAGGCTTCAGCTAAGCCATTTGCCCTGGGATAATAGATTGTAGAGTACCTCCAGTCTATCTCATGTCGTTTAGCGATGTTGTTGATTTTTGTGATATTAAAAGTTGTCCCATTATCAGAGATTATTTTGTGCGAAACTCCAAAACGGTAGACAACTTAGCTTTTGAAGAACTAAAGGATGTGTTGTGTTGTAACCTCTTGCAACGATACTGTCTCTGCCCATTTGGAAAAGTAATCTGTAGCAATAAGTATAAATCTGTGTCCTTTAGAGTATGTAGGGTCTATTGGACCTATTATGTTTGTACCCCAAAACTCAAATGGCCAAGAAGCAACGATTGGGTGTAACACATTTAGAGGTTGGTGCAAGACCACCCCATGCACTTGGCACTGGTGACATCTTCTGGCTGTATCCATGCAGTCGGACATCAGTGCTGGCCAAGAATATTTGAGTCTCTTGATCTTCATTTTCATCTTTGATCCTGACTGGTGAGCGTCACACAATCCTGAATGTGCATCTTTGGTAATACTCTGTGCTTCTATTTTGCTTAAACATCATAGCCACATCTGATCAAATGATCTTCTATAGAGGATACACTCACTAAAGAGTATGACATAGCCCTTCTTGTAATGTGATGTGCCTTGGACTTGTCCTCTGGTAGTTTTCCAGTCTGCAAATATTTTATTAATGGCTTACGCCAATCTTCCTTGATATCAGGAACCGCAATCATCGTTTCTTTTTTATTTTTGAGCTTGTGTGGATTTTCAAGGTCAATTTAAGACAAAACCTATCTTCCTTGTATCATAATGTCAATGAAATCCTCCGGGGAACATGCTAATTCTTGGCAAGTTTTGTTAGAGCATCAGCATGGGTATTATCTCCCTGAGGAATCCGATAAAAAGTTACGTTGGAAATCTGCTCGAGCAACTTCATTGTGTACTGATAGTATTCTGCTAACCTTGGTTTCAAAATCTTGTATTGTCCGGTGACTTGTTGAATGACGACTTGAGAGTCGTCATAGATGGCAATATCCATTATATCCATTGAGATTACTAATTCCATTATGGTGATTAAGGCTTCATACTATGCTTCGTTCTTTGTGCATGGCTCTGTCAGGTGGTATGAGAACCTCAGCATACCCTTATCCGGCGTGATAAAGATCATACCAATCCCTGCTTTGCCTGGTATAATTGTGTCTGCTCCTTTTTCTTTTCTGGTTGATTAAGGTCCATCGAAGTATATCTCCTAGCGTTGTGCACTGGAGAAATCTATTTGTAATACTTGCTCATCTAGTAACTTGTCATTAAGAGGGGACTCAGTTGAAAGTGGGAGTGCAGCGAGAAAATCTGCTAAAATTTGTCCCTTAACAGCATATAAAGGAATGAAAGTTATATAGAATTGCAACAGAATCATCGACCATCTTGCTAGACGTCCAGAGAGTGTTGGTCAGGTCATCAAATATTGCAACGGATTAGCTTTTGAAATAAGGGTAATTTTATGAGAAAGCATATAATTTTTGAGCTTTTGGGCTGCAAAAATTAACACTAGACAATGCTTCTCAATAGGTGGATATCTTATCTCCGTCAGTATTAGGCAACAACTCAAGTAGTAGAGTGTGTTTTCCTTATCCTCATCATTGAATTGGGCTAATAGGGCTCCAAGAGAGTCGTTTAAGGCCGCGACATAAAGTATCAACCGTTTTCCCGAAATAGGGGCTACCAAAATAGGAGGTTTCATTAAGTATTGTTTAACATCCTTGAAAGCTTGTTGGCATTTCTCTTTCCAAACAAATTTGACATCTTTTTTAATCAATGCCAAGAAGGGTTGACACCTACCTGAGAGATTAGAAATAAAGCATCTCAAATATGCCTATTTTCCTTAGAAGGAATGTAGTTGTTTCAAGGTTTTGGGTGGAGGCATTTCCAAGATAGCGTTAATCTTATCTGGGTCGATCTTGACTCCCCGATGACGGACAATGAATCCTAGAAATTTCTCAGAGGTACCGCCAAAGGTGTACTTTAAGGGATTCATCTTAAGGTTGTACTGTCGTAATCATTCAAACACGATCCTCAAATCCTAAAAACGGTCTATTTTTGTTTACTTTTGATGACCAAATCATCCATGTAACATTCCACTTTGTTTTGAATGAGATCATCAAAAATCTTTATCATACCTGGTTGTTATGTTGCTCCAGCTTTCTTCAACCCAAATGACATCACTGTGTAGCAAAAGATCCTAATCAGAGTTCTGAATGTTGTAAGCGATGCGTCCTTGGGAGACATCTTGATTTAGTTGTACCTCGATGATCCGTCCATGAAGGAGAAAATTTCATTTGTCGAAGTGATGTCCACCATCATTTATGGTATTGATAGTGAAAATTCATCCTTTGGACATGCTTTGTTCAAATCTCTGAAGTGAACACATACATGGATTTGTCCATTTTCTTCTTAACAGGTACAATGTTAGCTAACCTTGTGGAGTATTGTTCTTCTCTTAAAAATTTAACGTCTATTAATTTCTTTACCTCAAAAATGACTTGTTGCTCAATTTTGAGGCGCGTTCTTCTTGGAGCTTGTTTTATTGAGTTCATGTCTTTGTCCATTCCGAGTTTATGAACCACAACCTCTGTTGACAGTCCTGACATTTCATCATAACTCCATGCAAAGAAATCTTTGAATTCTGTTAATAGCTTGAACAATTCTAAAGATTCTTCATCGTTGAGTAGAGAACTTATAAAAGTAGGTCGGGGCTGCTCCTTAATCTCGAGGTTAATTTATTTTAGCTCATCAACAGTTGATTTGATTTCCTCCTTAAATTATGGCGGAGCATTTTATATTAGATGTTCAGTAGATTCATCCTCCACATCGAGGCAATCCTCTTCCGATCTGCTAGTAACAACCATGCAAAATTCTAAATCATCGATTGACCATATTGTACAAAATCTGAGACCCTCTTTCAAGTTAGAAGTTCAACTTTTAACATCTCATAATTTTTTAAAAAGTTGTAATTTACCTTTTGGCATTTGTTTTGGTAAATATCCCTGTTGAATTAATTTTTGCACACAAGGCAAAAAGTAACCGAAAGGTAATTCCATTAAATCATTAGGATCCTCATCCAAATTTACATGATTTTTAAGATTAGTAGAAGTAGAAGCACGATAAAACTTGATCGACTTTGAACCAGCGCTACGGACCTCCTTGACCTCTAAACTCTCAATGTTTTGAAAGAGAATCGGAGTAAGGGTCATAGTGTTCACATAGTGGTTTATCTGATCATACATTGTCTCAGATTCACTTTTCTCCGTATCTTCAAAGGATATCTCGTACTGAGGTTTCTTCTATTTTATCATTATTATTTCATCTTCAAAACTTTCTTCATCATCAATATTGATGGTCGGCCTAATCCGTTTAACAATTAATTTGATTCTTCCTCGTCCACGTCCCTGGCCTCAACCTCGGGTGTGCGAACTAAAAGAACCCCCACCAACTTGTCATAAAAGAGTGGTGGGAGATTGCTGAAATGGAGTTGAATGACCTTGCCGTTGTAATTCCTTTGAATCTTTACTTTTATCTGTCACAATTTCATAAAGAAGATAGTTTTCTTCGGAGGCGCATAGTAGGCGGCATCTTCATGAATGCCAACTTCATGAACTTAAAATATTTGTAAATCTCCCTTGATGCAATATTCTTCTCCTTCCTTGTAGTACTTAACGCATTGATGTAGAGACGACAGAACCATGTTGTGTTTGTGAATCCATGGTCGACCCAGTAGAGTGTTAAAAGAGGTCTCGGCATCGATGATACAAAACTTAATTATTGTTACTAATTCTCCAACTTTCATAAGTAGTGTAATTGGTAAAGTATGCCAACGGAAGAAAGGTAATCTTGATTCATGAGGGACATGAATACATTACCAATATATAAAGATATTTTTTTTCTTTGATTCAAATGGAGAGAGAAGCATGTCCCCAGCGGAGCCGCGGTGTGGGGTTTGCCCGTAAGAAGCTGTCGGTCATCAGAATTGAAATCCCGTTGCCCGCTTCGAAAGGACGTTTTTTTTTTAAGTAAAAAAAAAATTTAATTTTGAAAAAGATGAAGTCAAACTGACCCCATAATTTTCATAGTTTAAATGAAAGAGCGCTTT
>JXCR01143050.1:23490-34983 GCA_002079205.1 Phalaenopsis hybrid cultivar | reverse complement strand
ATTTTGGGCTCTCATGTATTGATCTTAATTAGTGTATTGTGAAAATATAGTAAGGGCATAATGTACCCTAGCTTTAAATCAACACCTAGGGTCAATCCTAAGGCCAAGTAACCCTATAAGAACTCTTCTTGAGCTTTCCCATAATGATCTTACCTTCTATATATTAGAGGTTAGGACCAATATGTGGAATCTCAAGTTGAGCAAAGAGAAGAGTTTTGAATTTCTAATTGTGCTAGAGGTTAGGACCAATATGTGGACCTTCAAGTTGAGTAAAGAGAAGAGTTTTGAGTTTCTAATGGTGAGGACCAATATGTGGAACTTCAAATTGAGTAAAGAGAAGAATTTTTGAGTTTCTAGTGGTGATGCATTTCTAGTTTTCTAAGACTAGTCAATAGGAAAGTCCTATGGCTAGACCTAGGCTACTAAAGAAAGGAACTCTAACTTGAGTAAATAGAAGAGTTTTGATTTTTTAATTGTGGGGGTACTTTTTGTAAGTTTTCTAAGACTAGTCTATAGGAAAGTCCTATGGCTAGACCTAGGCTACTAAAGAAGTTTCTAGACGTCAACCAAAAGTGAGGTCAACATCCCTATATAGAGATCCATATTTTTCAAGTTCTTGCACATTATTTCCTTAAAATAATCATTGAAATTAGCATATTGATTAGAAAATTCTACAAAATTTTTGGAAAGTCCAACATGACCAGAGAAGCTTTTGGAAAGAATTTCACGGTCAAGTCATTTAAAATGTCCTTAAATTTTACAAATACTAAATCACTAAGATAATTAACTTTAGAAAATATTAGAAAATCTTAAGAAAATTTTGCAAGGTCCACCATGACTAGAGAAACCTTTGAAAATAATTTCATGGTTCAAGTCATTTAAAATGCAATTTTGGAAGGTCCACTATAACTAGAGGAGCTTTTGGAAATAATTCCATGGGTTAAGTCATTTAAAATGCACTTAAATTTTACAAACACTAAATCACTAAAATAATTAATTTTGGAAAATATAAACATTTAAATGAATTGATTTTTTATCTCCACTGTGGTTTATGATTTAGAGAACTCACTATAAAAATTTCAAAATATTTTGAGTTCATTTGATAACTAAAGGATTTTTAAAGATAAATATCACTCTTAACACTTAAATGATTTTTAAAAATCAAAATATAACTTAAAAAATTATGAAATTTAGTTTTTTGAGTTCTCTGTGATTAGGGATATTTTATAAAAATAAAATAATACTTAGAATAAAAACTTGATTTTTAACCTATTTTAAATATTTAAATAATTAAAATTTCCTAAAAATCACAAAAATAATAAAACTCATAGAAATGCTCTAAATTGCTTTCTAATCACTTAGGAACAATTAGAATATTTTTTCCTGATTTTCTAAATAAAGATATTGAATTTCAAAGCTTAAAAATAATTTTTAATGGCTAAAAATGAGTTTTCACTAAAATAATTCCAATAAATCAAAGAAAAATCAGAAAAATATGAAATTTGCTCCACTGGGTTCTCTAACCTCAGAGAGATTTTTCGAAAATAAAAAACTTAATTTTCATCATTTGAAATATTTTATTTTTATTAAATAACCCAAAATTTAAAATAATTCTGATAAATCATAGAGAATTCAAAAAATCATGACATTTCATCCAAAGACTTCTCTGATCTAGGTTTACCTCCAGGAAAAATTTCAAAGGATTAGAATTTACCTTGGTCAAGTTAGAAAACTTTGAAAAATCCTATTTTTGCATGAAAATAATTATATAAATTAAATTAAATTTTGAAAGGAATTTTCTTTGAAAAATCCTGTTTTTGCATGAAAATAATTATATAAAATAAATTAAATTTTGAGAAATTTTTGAAAAATCCTATTTTTGCATGAAAATAATTATATAAAATAAATTAAATTCTGAAAAATCGCATTTTCTCCTCTGATTAAGGTAGGATAAAAATTTTAAAGTCATTTGAATTGAATTTGACAAATTATGAAGTGTTAGGCCTTAGGGGAATATGTGTAATTTTGGAAATTTAGCCTTAATTAACATTTAGGCTTAAGTCAAGGAGGGAAATGGGCAACTTTTGATCTTAATCAATCTATTTGATGTTTGAAACACAAGGGTTTAATTGATAGAAATCAATCTCGCTTTCTTAATTAAGTTAATAAATTTCTAGATTGTTAAAATTTGAAAGTTTATTAAAATTAAATGACAAAAAGATAAGTTAATAAATTTCTAAATTATTAAAATTTGGAAGTTTATTGAAATTAAATGATCTAGATAAGTTAATACATTTTAATTATTAAAATTTGGAAGCTTATTAAAATTAAAATGAGTCCAAATTAAGATTAATAAATTTCTAAATTATTAAAATTTGAAAGTTTATCAAAATTAAATGATCCTCGATAAGTTAATAAATTTCTAAATTATTAAAATTTGGAAGTTTATTAAAATTAAACGATCCTGGACTGGGGTATGACTTTTGAAGCCAATAATTAATCAATTTAATACCCCTATTTTGATTTTCAAATAAAATCCAAGTGGGGTATGACTTTTGAAGCCAATAATTAATCAATTTAATACCCCTATCTTGAAAAAAGATAAGTTAATAAATTTCTAAATTATTAAAATTTGGAAGTTTATTGAAATTAAATGATCTAGATAAGTTAATACATTTTAATTATTAAAATTTGGAAGCTTATTAAAATTAAAATGAGTCCAAATTAAGATTAATAAATTTCTAAATTATTAAAATTTGAAAGTTTATCAAAATTAAATGATCCTCATTAAGATTAATAAATTTCTAAATTATTAAAATTTGGAAGTTTATAAAAATTAAATGATCCTCGATAAGTTAATAAATTTCTAAATTATTAAAATTTGGAAGTTTATTAAAATTAAACGATCCTGGACTGGGGTATGACTTTTGAAGCCAATAATTAATCAATTTAATACCCCTATTTTGATTTTCAAATAAAATCCAAGTGGGGTATGACTTTTGAAGTCAATAATTAATCAATTTAATACCCCTATTTTGATTTTCAAATATAAATTCAAATTATGAATCATGACCACTTAAAGTTTATTTTTTTCAAAACTAATTAAGACACTCACCCAGGTCTTAAGGGTTTAGTGGTGACTTAGGCCAAATCAAAATTGACTAAATGAGGATTAGAGAAATAAACATAACATAATCAAACATTCTTGAAACACCACTAAGCCTAACTAAACAAAATTGGTTAAGTGTTCAGGTTACACCAACTTGCCCTTTAAGGAAATTCACTCACATAATTTTCACATTAAATGATAAACACCCCTTTCTTAGGGATAATTAAGACATCAATGTTCACTGAGCATTAGAAGTATTCATAGGATGAACCATTAAGCAACATAACAAGTTTAAATGGACTCAAGGCTTTTCACCAGTTGGTGAGAGGGAGGCATGGACCTGCTTCCTCCTCCTAACTTGTTGGATACCTCTGAGGTCTATTAAACTTAATATACTTTGCTCAATGAAATCATTCTTAATTAAACTTTTTAAGGACTCACCAACATACAACATAGAGTTAGGAAAACTATCAGAACTTTACTTTTCCTGTTCTTCATAAATGCCCTCACATGCATTTTATTTTGGTGAATTTTCTACTATACATCATACATGTTCATAAATTTCGTTTTGGTCTTATTATGTTTACTATATAGTTCATCCAGTTAATACTCTTATGCTCAGTGAATTATTATGTTTTGATTTTCTCTTAGATGGGGTAATTATCACTTGATATCTCACTCATGAGTTATATAGGTAAAATCTCTTAGTGAACTCAACTTAATTAAGGAATTTAATTAATTTGATTTTAAAGAATGGGCTTGTAGTGTTTAGAAAAGTTTTAATTTAATTATAATTTATTTTCTGAACCTCATTAGACAGCATTTTCACTAAACCTAGTTCACTACTAAGCCCGTAAGATTTAAGGGGTAGATTACAATTTCAAGAAAATTTTTTTTTTCAATATTTATATTTATATTCTTGATCACTATCATGAATTATAAATCATCTCAAAACCATTAGTTGGGGCTTAAAATCAGCGAGTTATGATCTTCCAAAATCAAACCCTCACCTTAATATCTCCCTATTTAAATATTCTTCCAAATTTCATTAATTTTGAAAAATTACACATTTATCTTTTATAACATCAAAGTGAGATTAGTTACTACCACTTATCCCTCTTATATTATAATCATAAAAATATATCAATTAAGATTATTTATTGCCCATTTAGTCCTTTGGTTAAGCTTAAATATTAATTAAGCCTTAGATTCCAAAATTACCCTTTTGCCCTAAGGCCTTAATACCCTATAATTCATTAAATTAGACACAAATGACTTGAAAATTTTATGTTACCTCACTTATGAGTCAATTAAATCATCAGAGAAGAAAATGTGTTTTTTCTAAATTTATTTAATTTTTATAATAATTTTTAATGCAAAAATTGGGATTTTTAATGAAAATTCAATTACTCAACAAAAATAAAATTTGTGTCCTTAAAAAAATTATTGGAGGTTCACCTAGATCAGAGGACCAATTGGACAAATTTTTATGATTTTTAGAGATTTAATTTAATTATTAAAATTATTTGTTAGTTTTAAGTATTAATTAAATATAAAATAATATTTAAGTGGAAAATTAAGTTTAATATTTTTATTAAATCTCTTTGAGTCCAAGGAAACCAAAGAAATAAATTTCAGATTTTTGTGATTTATATTTTAATTATTGGAATTATTTTAGTGAGAAATTAAGGAAAATACAATTTTAAACTTTTAAAATTAATATTTTGACTTAGAGGATTAGGAAAATTATTTTAATCTGTCCCAAGTGGTCAAAAAGCCAAATGTGATATTTTAGTGTGATTTTATAATTTTGCAATTTTTATGATTTTTAATTAATTTTTAAATATTTAAATGCCCAAATATAGTTCAAAATGAAGTATTTATTTTTATTTCAATTTTATTTTTTTAGGTTCCTTTGGTCATAAGAAGCTCCCAAAATCAATTTGATAATGTTTTAGTTGTATTTTAATTATTATAATTCTTTTAATGACAAAAATGTGATTTCACTTAATTAATCCATTTGAGTGATCAAATTAACTTCAATTAATTTTTATGAGGAGATCCTCTAACATTAAATTACAGTGTGGAATAATTTTTATGTCATTTACATTTATAGTTACTCCAAATTAATTTTCTTTTCATGTTTAGGGTTGGTGATAATTAGGGTTATCTTTAATGATTTAAATCAAGTTTATATTTTTCCTAGGATCCTCTGACCACAGTGAACCTACCAAAATAAGTTTTGTATTTTTCTCATGATCATTTTGATTATTATGATTTTTATACCAAAATAGGGGCCATTAACTTTAGATATCACTAGTTAGAAATACCCCAAGACCTTGGAAAAATCAGGGGAGATGTCTAACAATAGAGACATCAAAAGCCTCTCGGTCCCATGCCATGGTAAAATGTCTATGCAAATGGAGAATCAAAATAAGGAAAACACCATTTAATTAATTAAAAAAATACATGCATTAAATGGATGTGAAAATACTTTCACATTGTTATTATTTGTTCACTGAGCAAGTGAGTATTTTTATTTTATTTTTTTGATTTTTCTACACAAAGATATGAATTTTGAAGTTCTGGCTATTTATTTAAATAAGAAAATCCTTATTTTCCTACTTAAGTGACACGGCGCCACGCAATCCTATGACGGCTCTGAAGCTGCACTCAACGTGCTCCCATTCAAAGTCGCCGCCTGAGCCAGCCGCCACGCGTCTCCTCTGTAACGCTCCTTCTTCTTGTCCGACGTGATCCCGTCTGTCCGTCCTCATGGACCCTATAATCATGAAATCGATTCTAAACTCATGGAGAATTAAAATAAGCTCTGGATGGCGGAAATGTTATACCTTGTTCCAAGAGGGGAAGCCTCGATTGGATGCTTGGAGAAGCTTTGTGGAGGTCCAAAGAGCTTGAGGATGAAACCTCTGGTTGTGGTGAATCATCTAGACCCAAGTTCGACCAAAGCCAATTTTTAGGTGTTGGTCAAATTCCACCCTAGGGTGCTCTGATGATGGGGCTTCTATGGAGGAAATTCCTCTCTCATTGTGGGGATGGTGTGTGTGTGTGTGCAATTAATTTGGATTTGGTTGAGTATTTGGGGAAGTCCTATTTTGGCCGAGGGATTGAGCTCCAAAATTGAGCTCGAGCAGTGGATTTGAGTGGCTAGGGATAGTAAAATTGAACTCAATGGGTCTTAAGGAAGCTCTGGAAGCAGTTTGACAGAGTCTCCCCAAAGAATTTCAAGCTCTCCTCCTTTGGCCATGGAGGGCGGGTTTAAATAAAAGGGGAAGGAGAGACCACCAGGGGCAATTGGTGGGTGCTTTAGGTTGCTTATGTGGACGTCAGAAAGGTGCAAAAATTCAATTGGGATGTGACAACTTGGATGAGTTTAATATTGAGTTTTAGCCATTGGGGGAGCATTTGGGGGTGGCTTTTCCGGCAGCCAAGGTTGTCGGCTGACCAGGGAGAGGTCACCATCCCACCGAGGGAGGTCAGGGCTTTGGTTTGGTGAAGTCAATTGGGGTTGGCCAAGTGTAAAGGTGATAAATTAAATTAGGATGTGGGAAGGGTTATTTTGGGTCAAATTGGGTCAAGTCTTGGATTTGGGTTGGATACCAAGTCTGGCTTGGATGCTGAGAGAAATCATATGGTTTAGCTTAATCATTGGTAAGGTCCCTATCTAAGTGATTTGGGTTAAGTATGAGGTTTAGGGGATTCATGGGAGGAGTTAAAAGAATCTTAAGGATATTTGAAAGTAGCTTAGTCTCTTGTTACTAATAGTATGGTGATGTGGCATGGCTCTCATGGCTCACCTATGGCTTGAGAGTGGTTTCATGGCTTCCCTTTGGCTTGGACAACTTTCATGAGGAGGGATTTCAAATTTATTTGGTATTTTTGGTGAAGTTTGGCATGATGCTTAATATAGAACAATTTGATCATGAATTTGAGACTTAGGGGATGATTTTGATTAAATGAATGATGGGGATAAAATTTGCCATGTAGGCTTTTGGATTTGGGCCTTTTGGAATGACTTAAGGATCTGGGCTTTTTAAAATTGAAATTGAACTTGAGCTAAAATTTTGGGCTAATTGAATGTTGAATTTGGTGTAGGGGGATATCATGAATGACTTGGAAAATTTTCAATTGATTTTTAATTGAATTGGTGGGCTAATTCGATGGATTTAGGCATATGGTCAAAATTGGGGTTTTTTTAATTTTGGTAAAATTAGGCTTGCAATTGGATAAAATTGGGCTTGAATTTTATTTATATTAGGATTGGAGATGTTGAATTTTGATTTAGAATTAAATTGGGCCAAAATTGGGGTTAATTTGGGGGCATTTGGGCCTTTAAGGGCAAATTGGGGTTTTTGGTCAAATTGGACTAATTTGGTCAAATCGATGATCAAAAATTGAAATTAGGAATATTTGGGATGATTTTAGAATTTTTGGGTCATGAGGGACAATTTGGTAATTTTGGGTAATTTTTGGTGTATTTTGGGAATATTTTGGTGGATTTTGGTCAATTTAGGTAGTGGTGAGTTGTTTGAAATGATTTTTTGACAAATTTGGGTATTTTGGGTAATCTTGGGATTTTTTACAAAAATTAGGGTTGTAGGGGTATTTTGATATTTTGGTGATTTTGGGCTAGTATGGGCAAGTAAGCCATGAAGCCATGCCAAACCAATAGGAGCCATGTGATGACTTATTTTCGATGCTCAATATGCTGGTTCTAACCCTCTTAGCTAAAGACTAGGGGTATAGGTTCATTCATATGAGTTCTCCAAAAGGAGTCAGGAGACCAACTTAAGGGGTCATAGGGCCGGAGGTAAGTAAAAAAGTGTAGTGTGTGCAAGTTAGCCCCACCAAAACTAGATCACCCAGGGTTAATCCTAAGGTTTGACCATCCTATGGGGGACTCTCCTTGAACTCTTCTATAATGACCCCACCTACTAAGTGCTAGAAGTTAAGACCAACATGTGAAACTTCAAGTTGAGTAAAGAAGAGTTTAGAATTTCTAGTGGTGAGGGTTCCTTTTTTAGTCCTCTAGGAATAATCAGCAAAAAGTCATATGGCTAGACCCTAGGCTACTAAAGAGGAAAAACTAGACCTCAACCAAAAATGAGGTCAACAGTCTTGTTTGTGTGTGTCATGTTGCATGTACCATCATTACATCTTTTTGCATGATGTGTCTTTGCCCTCTTGGGCATCCGTTGTAATTGATTCATACTTCAGTCAAACAATCACAATGTGGGCTTCTTGCATATCTGTATACTTGCCCATCCGCTTTGGTGGTGGTCCTGCTCATTAGGAGAGTGACCCGTGTCGATCGTGATTCCTTAACGAGCATTACTCACTGACTTGATCCAGAGGAGCAATTTGAGTTAAGTCATCTGGATTGACACGAGTATGAGTGTGCTAAAAATCTAAGGGTTTTAACGTTCATCATATGCATCACAAACCCATATTGTGTGTCTGCTATTTTAAAAGTATAAAATAGATAGTTTAACTATTATTGTATTATCCGCCAACTTTTAAATTTATACAAGTTAGGTCATATGTGATGCCCCTTAATTTAAAATGTCACCCCTCTCTTGTGACGTGCTTTAGATCCCTTGAATCTTTAGGACGGGGGTGTGGCTACCTCGTCAAAGTCATATGATAGCCTAAGACTTTACCCCGTGCACAGAGATCCTAGGATAGGACACTTTTCGTAAGATTATGTGTTAGGCTAGGATCTAAGGTGCTAGGTGGTCTTTTTGATGCCTGACTATTGTTCTTTGCTAGATTGGCTACCCTAACCAGACATCTTCCTTGCTTTGTACTTTTGGTGTGATTGCATGCTTGATATGCATGATAGCGTGTTAGAGCGCTTTTCAACAGGGAGTCGTGCCTTTATATGGACACACACAAATACCATATAAAGGGAGTCTGTGATAATTACCACTAACCCTTTTTCTTGCAGGTGCTGCTCAGCTCCCCCACCTGTCACGATTCATTATATGTTGCATGGCTTTCCCCATTAACATTTGTTTTTTATGAATGTCAGGTCTTTTCTTTTTCTATGTACTTTTTAAAGTTTAGGAGAGTCCTACAACAAAAATAAGATATGTGCACGGGTTAAGAGATGCTTTGATGCGGGAACCACATGGCGGAGGACTAGGAGCTGATGCCTTTGTTCTGTATCTTGCATTTGTTATTTATGTATAAAATTAGGACTGGGCATGTATATGCAGAGTCTAACCGCATTTTTTCTTTTCTAGGATATTTGCTGACCCAACGCATTTGGCCTTTTCATATTATATTAATTTTAGCTTATTTCCTGCCTTATTGCATGCTTAGATTATTTTCCCTGTTTATTGATGTGGTTTTTCTAGGAATCACGATGCAATATAGGCTCATTACGACTTAAAATCCTAAATTTTTTTCAAAATCATAATAAAACATTCAAGATAATAAATTTTAGTATTAAAATATTTAGGACTTTAAACTCTGCATTTTACTTTTTGACATGGCTTTCGAGCCGGATTTTAAATGAGTTGCATGGGCATAACCCAAGTCATATTTAATATGGCCTCCATAATAATTAAGGATCATTCTAGATAACTGCATTCATATTGCAGGTCTCGATGAGAAACTTTCGTGCTTCTCCAACCTGACTGTCCCAGCATAAATTTTTATATAATTAATTTTCTAGTGCGCCTAAGGTGTTGGAAGGCTCCCCAACTTAGATGTGGTGTAAGTCCTTTTGTTAGGAGTGTTTCCTACATTGTAGCTCAAGCTCTACTTATCTTCTTTTCTGAGGCATCCTTGCCACTTTGACNTGACTGGAATACCCCATTCTGGAGTTATGTGGCTATATTTCACTCATATGGGGTCTCCCATTGCTTATAGATAGAGAAAATTCTTTGTCGGGTGCTCGCAGTGAAAATCAAGGTTTCAGGCTAGACTGACGCCCCGATGCTGACCCGGGGCGTCGGTGTGCCTGAAATGCCTTCCTAAATCATCAAGGTCGAGGCTCCAGAGGTGTAGAACTTGATTTTGACACTTGTACGTCATTTCATGTGCCTAGGCGCCAATACCAAGCTCCTAGGCGCCAAAAATTGTAAAACAATATCCGCTTTTCTGAGAGCTGGAAGAGTATGGGCCCAAAATTGGCATCTATGCGCTAGAGAGAGTTGTCTAGGCGCTTAAGGANTTTCTAAGACTAGTCAATAGGAAAGTCCTATGGCTGGACCTAGGCTACTAAAGAAGTTTTCTAGACCTCAACTAAAAGTGAGGTCAACAGTCCTTTTGTTAGGAGTGTTTCCTACATTGTAGCTCAAGCTCCACTTATCTTCTTTTCTGAGGCATCCTTGCCACTTTGATCGGTATAAGTCCCACCACTTGGAGATCCAGCTGATAGTCATAGGATAAAGTTTTGTTCCTCTGACCTTAGAGCTACCGATATCTCCCATGAACGACGTAAATCACGGATTACTGACCAGGGATCTCTGGTCGTGTTAGGTCGACTACTTTCATGACTAGGTAGACTTAGAGTTCTAGTGGTTTTGGGGTGAAAGGTCTCTCCCGACTCAGCTACCTCTAATTTTAGGGATTTACTCTTCCCTTCCTTTAACTGCACCTGTTGAGCCTTGTCACTCCTTGCCTTTGTCTATATTATCTTGATGCCTAAAGTCAATGAGCTACCACCCATTTGTGATACGATGATTTGCCCTCTGCCCTTATGACTCAAATGTGCTTTGACATGTTGGGATATCCTCATCAAGATGATTTAGGTTATTTCATGGGTTATGTGTGTCGATGAGTCGCTTCCTATTCGGGATGCGAGAGACTCGCTTTCTACCCAATGGTAAAGCAAGAGCTTTGAAGCATATGACCATCCCCACACGGAACAACCTTTCTTTGTTGACCTACTTCCCCAGGTTCATGATACTAAAGCAAAATCCCTTTTTTTGAAAGTATTCTTGGGTATCCCTATGATGTAATTAACCAATTAGGATACATCCCATTAGCTCTAAAGTCAAATGAAAAAGACATTTAATCTCATACGAGTATTCAAACAAAAAAGGTCGTAAAACAAATTACACCTATCAAAGGTATGACAAGGATGTCTATGGAGTGAAAAGTAACGAATGATTTTTCTACAAAGTTAAATTATCTCATATTGGGCTTATAGTTCTGTATGATTTGGGAAAGCCTCTAACACCACCGCCTAAGCATATAAATTGTCCTGGGCCAGTTAATTAGAAGTAGGTGTGCTTCTCCATGAAGCACACAAATTGAATGCAAGTTATCCAAATTCTAATGTAGATTCCTTATTAATATGATTAGAGATATAACAATGCTATGAAAAATCATTTTAAAATAGATCTAGAGGG
>JXCR01143050.1:0-15085 GCA_002079205.1 Phalaenopsis hybrid cultivar | reverse complement strand
GATTTGAGGTAAAGCGCTCTTTCATTTAAACTATGAAAATTATGGGGTCAGTTTGACTTCATCTTTTTCAAAACTAATTTTTTTTAAAAACGTCCTTCCGAAGCGGGGAACGGGATTTCAATTCCGATGACCGACAGCTTCTTACGGGCAAACCCCACACTAAAAATAGTGCCGACACCCTCATGACAGTCTCCCAGTGTCGGGGAAGCTTTAACCTCAAAATTAGCTTTTGTTTGCGCAATGAAATTAGCGGAGGTCCTGTAACTTCTCGTGGTTGAAAGATCTTTGATTGTGGCTCGAGAAGCACTTGGATACCAATATTAACTGCATAGTCTCCTAAATCACCTAAGAAGTATTCCTAACTTGCGAGCAAGCATCCATATTGATTCATTCATATGAGGGCAAACTATTGAACTGGAGTAGGACTTCATCCCAAGTATACTCTATAGAGTATTCCAAAAGTATTCCTAGATTGGCTCGATCCTATATGACATGCTCTCTGTAATGAGGGGCCTGTATTCAGAAACGGCACCTCTAACTTGCTTTGCTTTATCATCAACAAAATAGATCATTCTGGCATATTTCTTCTTGCAAGGGCGCCTATAATCTTGGACTCCGCATAAGGTAGAAAGATTATGTGGTTGACATCATTAGTGGAGTAGGTATTTTTAAATNATTCTAATGTAGATTCCTTATTAATATGATTAGAGATATAACAATGCTATGAAAAATCATTTTAAAATAGATCTAGAGGGTCATATGGGAAAGATAAGGAAATGATTTTTAAGATTGATTAAATCCTAAATTTTATTAAGATAATTTTTTATTAGAATATTGTAGAAAAGTTTTATCCTAAGAGTCTATGCATAAATGTTAAATTACTTTTGTGTTCATTTCACAAATTTTGATNGGGAAAGATAAGGAAATGATTTTTAAGATTGATTAAATCCTAAATTTTATTAAGATAATTTTTTATTAGAATTTTGTAGAAAAGTTTTATCCTAAGAGCCTATGCATAAATGTTAAATTACTTTTGTGTTCATTTCACAAATTTTGAATATGATAATTTTTTTAATAATCAAATACGGCGTCAAAAATAATATACTATCTCGAATAATATAAATATCATTTTATGATGGATTGATTACTCAAATAAATAATTTTATTTTATATTTGATGAGTCTATATTTTAAACCAATAAATCTTTCTCCTAGCTAACACAAACGCTATATTGAGTGGATTAATATAGGTTACAAATTTCTTATAAGGGTGAGCCCCTATAATTAATTAGATCATAAGGGACAAAATTTCTCAATTAAGGCTAAAATTCTGTGTTCAAGAATTTTAAAATTTAGTTTTCATGATTGTTTATTTAACATTTTCAAATAGGAAAGATCAATGTGGACCAATTCTTATCGGACCCAAAGAAGAAGTAGAAAAGTTTTTCAGATACTTAGAGGCTCGGTAAAATTTCATCTATCCTATTATTGAGCTTTAATGATTTTGAAATTGAAGAGATATATTATTTGTGTTAACACTTTATTTAAATTTTGAAGACTTATAAATTACGATATCAAGTCATAGGAAAGCCTAAAAAGTGATCTTATACCGTAGCAATTCAAACAACCTCGAAATTCTAAGACTAAAGGTGAGATTTACTAAACAAGTAAATCCTCAAAATATAGTCCAACGAGAAAATGTTGCAAATAGTGACTTATATCGCAATCCCACTAATTCCCAAATTTTGTTGTGAGGCAAGTAGATCAGTCATACATGTATGCATGTTGATCAAGTAATATTNCTAAACAAGTAAATCCTCAAAATATAGTCCAACGAGAAAATGTTGCAAATAGTGACTTATATCGCAATCCCAATAATTCCCAAATTTTGTTATGAGGCAAGTAGATCAGTCATACATGTATGCATGTTGATCAAGTAATATANTATGTATAAAATTAGGACTGGGCATGTATATGCAGAGTCTAACCGCATTTTTTCTTTTCTAGGATATTTGCTGACCCAACGCATTTGGCCTTTTCATATTATATTAATTTTAGCTTATTTCCTGCCTTATTGCATGCTTAGATTATTTTCCCTGTTTATTGATGTGGTTTTTCTAGGAATCACGATGCAATATAGGCTCATTACGACTTAAAATCCTAAATTTTTTTCAAAATCATAATAAAACATTCAAGATAATAAATTTTAGTATTAAAATATTTAGGACTTTAAACTCTGCATTTTACTTTTTGACATGGCTTTCGAGCCGGATTTTAAATGAGTTGCATGGGCATAACCCAAGTCATATTTAATATGGCCTCCATAATAATTAAGGATCATTCTAGATAACTGCATTCATATTGCAGGTCTCGATGAGAAACTTTCGTGCTTCTCCAACCTGACTGTCCCAGCATAAATTTTTATATAATTAATTTTCTAGTGCGCCTAAGGTGTTGGAAGGCTCCCCAACTTAGATGTGGTGTAAGTCCTTTTGTTAGGAGTGTTTCCTACATTGTAGCTCAAGCTCTACTTATCTTCTTTTCTGAGGCATCCTTGCCACTTTGACCGGTATAAGTCCCACCACTTGGAGATCCAGCTGATAGTCATAGGATAAAGTTTTGTTCCTCTGACCTTAGAGCTATCGATTTCTCCCATGAACGACGTAAATCACGGATTACTGACCAGGGATCTCTGGTCGTGTTAGGTCGACTACTTTCATGACTAGGTAGACTTAGAGTTCTAGTGGTTTTGGGGTGAAAGGTCTCTCCCGACTCAGCTACCTCTAATTTTAGGGATTTACTCTTCCCTTCCTTTAACTGCACCTGTTGAGCCTTGTCACTCCTTGACTTTGTCTATATTATCTTGATGCCTAAAGTCAATGAGCTACCACCCATTTGTGATACGATGATTTTTCCTCTGCCCTTATGACTCAAATGTGCTTTGACATGTTGAAATGATTTAGGTTATTTCATGGGTTATGTGTGTCGATGAGTCGCTACCTATTCGGGATGCGAGAGACTCGCTTTCTACCCAATGGTAAAGCAAGAGCTTTGAAGCATATGGCCATCCCCACACGGAACAACCTTTCTTTGTTGACCTACTTCTCCAGGTTCATGATACTAAAGCGAAATCCCTTTTATTGAGAGTAGTCTTGGGTATCCCTAAGATGTAATTAACCAATTGNAACTTACAACAAAAATGAGAACATTTATTCATAAAAGCATTGGAAGCAAAGTTAGTTATGAGCCATGAGGCACAAAAATAGGGAAATTTTTATTGAATAAATTGAAGAAAAAAATCGCAGAAAAGTACTAACCTATAACCAAGCATTCTCTCTGAAATACACCAAGTCTTCGTTATGCAAAGAGAAGCTTTCCACAATCCCTCTCACACAACAACACTCAATCTCCCTCTCATAAAAAAACTCTCGACACTCAAAGCACAAAGCACTCTATAAGTTCCCTTCGCAAAGGAAGAAGGAAGAGAGCCTTATAGTTTGATGTAGAACTCTAACTTCTACTGCAATAAGCCTCTCGAAGTCTTAACACCTCTCCTAGGGCATCTTAAAGCATCTCCCTATATATCTCTTATCAAATTTGCAATGCAAAAAGATTCTCTGTATAGCTGGGATTGGATCCTCATATGAAAGGATGTGTCAATCCTTCATGGAAGAGTCGATTGGCTTTCTCGGTTATAGGATAATTTTGTCCAGATGAAAAAAATGCAGAATCCTATTCCATGACTCCTTTACACTCATGACAGTCTCCCAGTGTCGGGGAAGCTTTAACCTGAAAATTAGCTTTTGTTTGCGCAATGAAATTAGCGGAGGTCCTGTAACTTCTCGGGGTTGAAAGATCTTTGATTGTGGCTCGAGAAGCACTTGGATACCAATATTAACTTCATAGTCTCCTAAATCACCTAAGAAGTATTCCTCACTTGCGAGCAAGCATCCATATTGATTCATTCATATGAGGGCAAACTATTGAATTGGAGTAGGACTTCATCCCAAGTATACTCTATAGAGTATTCCAAAAGTATTCCTAGATTGGCTCGATCATATCTGACATGCTCTCTGTACTGAGGGGCCAGTATTCAGAAACGGCACCTCTAACTTGCTTTGCTTTATCATCAACAAAATAGATCATTCTGGCACATTTCTTCTTGCAAGGGCGCCTATAATCTTGGACTCCACATAAGGTAGAAAGATTATGTGGTTGACATCATTAGTGGAGTAGGTATTTTTAAACCCATCATGTTGAGTCTGACGATCAAATTGCCACTATTACCCTAATAAAAGGAGACCAACATCCATGGGCGCCATGTCACACCAAATCTGATCTTGCAGTTGGTTTTTAATTGAAATTTTCATGAGACACATGCCAACATTGTTATTGTTCTTCTTTCTCAACCACGTCATGGAGTATGGTTGGGAGTGTCTCTGAGTAGTGAGCCTCAACTTATCCACCATTTTTGTAGAGGTCACATTTCTACTACTCCCTTCATTTTTGACGAGACTACATACCTTTCCCTTAAGAGTGTGCAATATGTAGAATATATTATGGTAAATCCATTTCTTATCTCTTGCCAATGGAAGTCGGTATTCCTCACATTATTCTCCAGCTTCTACATCTTTGCTAACTTCCCAATTGGTAGTGGGGATTACAACCACATACATTTGATAAGAAAATAAAATAACAACCAAGCAAACACAGTTATATGTATCCAAAGGTGGTGATCAATTTAGTGAGTGGACGATAGCAACAGATAGTTGTAGGAGGAGAAAAAGGAGATTGCGGGGGACTGCAATGGGAAAGGTGGATGTTGGTTGACTGAATGACAATAAGCAAAGGCTAGATGGAGGTTTGAAACAATAGAAAATAGCAAGGAGAGGTTTTTTGGGGCAGTGGCGACGAACAGGAAATATGTGGGATTGCTGGACAGCAAATGGAGGGTTGTCCTAAGACAGATTATGAAAAAGATGGTTGGATATCGAAGAGGGGCTGTTGAAATGAATGGTAGCAAGGTGAGATGCGGTTGAAAGGGATGGTAACAGGTGGAGGAGGTGGTGGTCGGCGGTTGGAGTTGCAGGATGACAACATGGTTGCTATCTGATGGTTCTGGCAATGATGAAAGAGTGGTGGCAGCGAGGGGAAGAATGCAGAGGATGGAAAAGTTAGAGATAAATTCCCCTGGGAGAACGAGCTATTGCTGGAACACCATTCGATCCCTTGGAAGGAGACACCACCTCAGACAAGCTACAGTCAGAGAACAACTCTCGCCTTTGGATACAACCCTAGAAGGAGAAAACCTGGATGTCGGCAACTGTTCCAATAGATCACAATCCAAAAACTAAAGACTTAAAACACAAAAATCACATGTATGAAACCCAAGATAAATATGATTGGATCCCTCTAAGGAAAGGAAGCGTTAATCCCTTGTTGAAGAGCCGATCTGCTCTCCGAGTCTGAACTATTTCGATCCAGATGAAAGAATCACGAAAACCTCTCCCACGACTCCTTTACGCTCGTATCACCTACTATCCCAATGCTTGGTGCTTAATCAGAAAACAAAACTTTAATAAAGCATGCAATGATAATCAAATAGCCAAGAGAATTCTATCAAAATTATGACTAATATCGGCCCAATGTTCAGGCTCGCTAAAATTATGGGACATTTACATACATGCAGCACAATTATTATGCATTACATTTCTAAAATCTAAACATTCATATTTACATGCATATTTATACATCACATCAAAGATATTACAATCACCACCTTCTTTGAAGTGAAAAACATCATTTCATATAGGTTTATACACCAAGACATTATAATTGAAAATATCAAACATTGGTTGTTAGATATGTAAATACGTAAGATTTGCGTGGTATATTGCTAGTTTCCCAAATATTTTTTCAATTTGGTTATGGTTTCTGGTACCTATTAATTAAGCACCTAAAAAGGAGGTGAAATTATGCATATGTTAATTTGCCCTAAGAGTAATTAAATTCTGAAAAATTCATAACAGAGCTTTAAATAGCTACATGGTTAATAAACTAGAGCTGCGTTAAAAATAAAAAAGTTTACTGTAAAAATTAAGGGAATAATATTCATTTGTGAAGGCTTTTTTTTATTATATAATAAAAATTTTAACAAAAGAAAATTATTTATTTGTAGCAAAGATAATAATAATTATAGTTGAAAAAATAACTTCTTACATATGATGCCCCAAATTAGAAAAAAATAATAAGAATACCTGTCAAGTATCCGATCACATAATCTTAACTTAAAGGCCACAACGCAATTTTAGTCATTGGTAATTCGGATATAACATCCTTGATATTTTATAAAAAATTATATAATAAAAAAAGAAATCTTTACACGGATCAATTAAAGCATGCTCGTTATAATAACAATGAACATTTCNGGCCACAACTCAATTTTAGTCATTGGTAATTCGGATATAACATCCTTGATATTTTATAAAAAATTATATAATAAAAAAAGAAATCTTTACACGGATCAATTAAAGCATGCTCGTTATAATAACAATGAACATTTCAAAAAAAAAATCCTACTTTTTTTTCATAATTCTAGAGTTAATTTTAAGAAGAACTACAGGCATTCCATACAAATCTTCCATTAATCTCAACGGTCACTTTTTTGCATCTTGAACCTAGAAATTGGCCGCGACGGCTGCAAGTGGCACCAAGATCTTCTCAAAATTAAATATAAAAAAGGGGCATTTACATACCTACCACACAATTCTTATATATTTACAGACATAACACTTAAATCTTAGACATCACATTAAAAATACCACTATCACAAAATTTTTAAAAGAGGAATGCGCCATTTCATGCAAAAGTTTTTTTTGGGGCGCAATTACATAAAGACCACCCGAAACTTGCTATTTAAGAATCAACCACCCGCTTTCGTCCATTTTTCAAATTCTCACTCAAATATCAAAATTCATGTTAAAACCCCAACCAATATTTTCTATTTTTATCAAATTCTCAATAGTTTGATCTTGGCACGTGTAAATGCATCAGTTCAGTTATTAAAAAAAAAAGCAGATGGATGCTTCATTTGTAAATAGTTTTTTTTAATACTNTCTCACTCAAATATCAAAATTCATGTTAAAACCCCAACCAATATTTTCCATTTTTATCAAATTCTCAATAGTATGATCTTCGCACGTGTAAATACATCGGTTCAGTTATTAAAAAAAAAAAGCAGATGGAAGCTTCATTTGTAAATATCAATGTTTCAGGTGGTTTGTATGTAATTATCCCAAGTTTTTTTTAATACTTGAGTGATATAAACATAAATATCAAACTTTAGGTGTTTGATATGTAAATAAATGCATAGGCATTGTGTGGCATGTACGTAAACTTCCCAAAAACAAAATATAGACAGCAAGAGTAGTAATCCAGCAAGTAAAATTGACATAAAACATCTACCTGACTAGAAGCAGAACTGTTGGATGGTTTGGTTGGCGAAAGAACATTGTTGTGTTCAATCACTGTGCCTGTAAAAGCCTGCATGTCAAAATTAAAACATGTTTGNCCAGCAAGTAAAATTGACATAAAACATCTACCTGACTAGAAGCAGAACTGTTGGATGGTTTGGTTGGCGAAAAAACATTGTTGTGTTCAATAACTGTGCCTGTAAAAGCCTGCATGTCAAAATTAAAACATGTTTAGTTAAAGAATGATTCTGAAGTCAGACACCAATGTGGAAAGTAATGTCTCACCTTGCGTTCATAGGAACCCACNTTTCTAAAATCTAAACATTCATATTTACATGCATATTTATACATCACATCAAAGATATTACAATCACCACCTATGAAATGAAAAACACCATTTCATATAGGTTTATACACCAAGACATTATAGTTACAAATACCGAACATTTGTTGTTAGATATGTAAATACATAAGATTTGTGTGGTATCTTTGCTAGTTTCCCAAATATTTTTTTTCAATTTGATTATGGTGTCTGGTACCAATTAAATAAGCACCTAAAGAGGGGGTGAAATTTTGTATATGTTAATTTGCTCTAAGAGAAATTAAATTCTGAAAAATTCATAACAAAGCTTTAAATAGCTCCCCAAGGGTTGTGGCCTATGTACAGGGTTGATAAACTAGAGCTGCATTTAAACAAAAAAATTTATCCATTTGTGAAGGCCTTTTTTTTATTATATAATAAAAAATTTAACAAAAGAAAATTATTTATTTGTAGCAAAATAATAATAATTATAGTTGAAAAAATAACCTCTTACATATGATGCCCCAAATTAGAAAAAAATAAAAATTAGCATATGCCAGCTCTATTGCACTTTAAGAATATCTGTCAAGTATCCGATCACATAGTCTTAACTTAAAGGCCACAACTCAATTTTAGTCATTGGTAATTCGGATATAACATCCTTGATATTTTATAAAAAATTATATAATAAAAAAAGAAATCTTTACACGGATCAATTAAAGCATGCTCGTTATAATAACAATGAACATTTCAAAAAAAATCCTACTTTTTTTTCATAATTCTAGAGTTAATTTTAAGAAGAACTACAGGCATTCCATACAAATCTTCCATTAATCTCAACGGTCACTTTTTTGCATCTTGAACCTAGAAATTGGCCGCGACGGCTGCAAGTGGCACCAAGATTTTCTCAAAATTAAATATAAAAAAGGGGCATTTACATACCTACCACACAATTCTTATATATTTACAGACATAACACTTAAATCTTAGACATCACATTAAAAATACCACTATCACAAAATTTTTAAAAGAGGAATGCGCCATTTCATGCAAAAGTTTTTTTTGGGGCGCAATTACATAAAGACCACCCGAAACTTGCTATTTAAGAATCAACCACCCGCTTTCGTCCATTTTTCAAATTCTCACTCAAATATCAAAATTCATGTTAAAACCCCAACCAATATTTTCCATTTTTATCAAATTCTCAATAGTATGATCTTCGCACGTGTAAATACATCGGTTCAGTTATTAAAAAAAAAAAGCAGATGGAAGCTTCATTTGTAAATATCAATGTTTCAGGTGGTTTGTATGTAATTATCCCAAGTTTTTTTTAATACTAGAGTGATATAAACATAAATATCAAACTTTAGGTGTTTGATATGTAAATAAATGCATAGGCATTGTGTGGCATGTACGTAGATTTCCCAAAAACAAAATATAGACAGCAAGAGTCGGAATCCAGCAAGTAAAATTGACATAAAACATCTACCTGACTAGAAGCAGAACTGTTGGATGGTTTGGTTGGCGAAAGAACATTGTTGTGTTCAATCACTGTGCCTGTAAAAGCCTGCATGTCAAAATTAAAACATGTTTGGTTAAAGAATGATTCTGAAGTCAGACACCAATGTGGAAAGTAATGTCTCACCTTGCGTTCATAGGAACCCGTTTTAGAGCCTTGGCTGAGAATGTTTTCAGAAGAATTCTGCAAAAAAATTCCCTCTGTTAGTTGCAGATGAAAACAAATTTCTTGATGAAGATGTAGGACATCACATTGGGAGGTCATTAAGTAGCAAAACCTTTACAAATGATTGGCTCAATTGGTTGCTTTTAAGTTTGAAATTATGTTTTGAAATAATAAATTTATGGAAAATTTACATGCATAGTACTCAATTCCTATGTATTGACATAATTTGATACCTAAACTTCAATTTTTACATATATGCTAACCTTATTTATAAATGATGTCGTGTATTTCACTTTTTACAAGTTGAAATGGTAAATGTAAAAAAGCAAAATTTATGTATCATATATGTAAATACAAAAAAATTAGGCGGTATGTATGTAAATACCCCTAAATTTATTAGATCATCATGTCAATCAATATTAGTATTAAAGTATACAATACTTCAAAAAGTTTCAAATGTGATTATTTTATTTGCTCACAAAAAGTGAGTGAAAATAGAGGCATGTTTTAATTCAACAACACAAAATGAAGCCTTAATAGAGAAGAAAAATGAATGAGATCAATTACCTGAATGTAAGGAGAGGGCTTCTGAAAGTCTTCTATAGTTTCTGGAGGCAGCAAAGGATGATGTGTCACGTGAGGCCACTCGACAATACTTTTCAATGAACCTTGAAAATTAAAAAAATTGTAACTTTTGCGTATGGTTATGATTATCCGGCCTAAAATAGTTGGAAAACCTGACTAAGCAAATAAAGCAAAACTAGTTGATCCATAAATTTTTTGTTTGGGAATAAAATTTGCATTATCGACGACTTTACATACAGACCACTCAATTCCTATGTATTTACGTAACTAACACTTAAACTTCAATTTTTACATACAAACACCCTTGCCTACGTATGGAAAGATGTATTTCAATTTTTAAAAGATTTGGCTGGTATAAATGCAAAATGTAAAATTTAAGTGGTAGATATGTAAATACATAAGAATTTGTGGTATGTATATGTGAAAACTCCCCACCCAGTAATAGTAATAATAATAAGTAAAAAAATGAAAGCAGGGTGTTATGATCGATGAAAGATGCATGTCTAACAATTTCATACATTGATAGTTTACCACAAGGCAGCTTCTATAGTAAGATTAAAATTACATGATAGAAAATTAAATGAATGAGTAAAGATCCAAAAATTAATTTGTATGATCTCAGCTCTTTCCCCACATAAAAATTTCAAACAAATGATAGAAAAAGCCTTTCCAGATATCTGAGGCTGCTGAAATTAGCCTTTAAAGCTTTTTATTTGGTGTTAAAATCATGAATTTGAGAATGAATTTATGATTAGAATTTGATCCCCTTGGAATTTGATTCCCTTATTTCTACATATTGGATTTTCAAGTTAAGTCCTCATCTGATGCTGCTGCCATTGAGAACTATGCCTCGAGGTTGATGATTTTTATTTAGGGGCATTTACGCACATACCATCCAATACCTATGCATTTACATATCTAACATCTAGACTTAACTTTTTACATATATACCACCCAAATCTTTCCTAACGCATAAAAAATACCACTAATTTAACTTCAAAAAAAAAAGTGAAATTCACTTTTTCATGTATTAACAAGGTGGCATGTTATGTAAAAACTGAAGTTTTAGATATGTAAATCTTCCTCTTATTTAAAGACATATACTTATTTATTAGGGACATTGCCATTGACATTATTATCTTGTGTTTAATAAATTGTTGATTGAGCCTTATTAATTTTTTGTTATTCTCTCGTTTATATTGATATGATAATTGATGTGTGTCTAGTCATAACTTTAAAATTTATAAAATGAACCATTTGGTAGCATGTTCGATTTTTACGTGTATATAGCCTTTGTTATTGTTAAGTTAAATCTTGATAATGCAAACATACATAATCATTATATAAAAGAAATTTTGCATCCATACCACTCAATTCCAATGTATTTACATGTATAACACATGAACTTCACTTTTTACACATATGCCACGTTATCTATATGCATGAAAAGATGTATTTCATTTTTTAAAAGTTAAAATAGTAATATTTTAATGTAATAAGAAAGATTTGGATCCAATAAATGTAAAAAACAAAATTTAGGCATTAGATATGCAAATACACAAGAATTGAGTGGTAAGTATGTAAAATGCTCCGATTATGTTGTTCTGCATGATTAAAATGCCATCGGTATGACATTTATTAGCCCTGATACATGCTTGATATAAAAAGTCAAGTCTCAAATGGTTTCGAAAATATATACATCCATCTTGCGTGTAATAATTGTCTTTCCAAATACTCTAACGTTAGGTTTATACTGTCATCATTCATTGTACATGTCCAAATAATGTAGTTCTAGATTCAGTTATCTTATTTTCAAATACATTACCCTAAACGTTCCACTATCATCTAACATCCATTAATTTATTATTTTTAATTATCACACATATATCAACATTCTCATTTTTATCATGCTCAATTAGGATATCAGATTATTTTCATTGCCCAAATCCAAATAACATAAATGGTCAAATTATAAATTTATAAAATTTACCTTAAGCTCATCTTTAAATCTTCTTATTGCATAATACACCTAAGGCACTTCTCCAACACTCTTAAAGTACTTCTCAGTTTTAACTATTGAGCCTTAAGTTTTGAAGTTATAGATTACACATATCCTCATCCTTTTGTATCATAGATACTTGAATTAATGACACCTAGATATCACTTAGGCCATGCGTACAAAATTATAAATTAGCAGGTACAAATCAAAGAAATGCAGACATAAAAAGACTTATCTAATGGAAAATAACCTGAAAACAGTACTAAAATTCATTTTAAATATTACAAACTAGGAAATATATAGTTAAATCCAATCTAAAGAAGAATCCAAAGCTACCAACATTTTCCTATCATATCTAAAACCTGTAATTGAATGGATCGTTTCCATATGCTCATATGCGGCAATATTTTTAAAACTACAAAAACTATGTTGAGTGGTATGCATGTACGCTCCAATTATGTTGTTGTGCATGATTAAAATGTCATCGGTAGTACTCTCAAAATTGATAAGCAATTCATTAGCCCCACTACATGTTTTATATGAAGAGTGAAGCCTCTTTTGACACGAATTAAAGAATTTCATCTTAGTTACTGTATGTGATATGAAAAACTATGAGAACTATCTAAAACTAATAAATAATCAAAAAAAAATTCACAACTACATATTGAAAAGCCTCGACCTAACCTTCAGCTGCAACTTGCATTTTTGAACTTGATACCTGTATGTTGAACAAATACCAAAATAAGCAAATAAATGCTGAGAAAATATAATTATGCTCGAGTAAAGTGTCAAAATAGTCTCTTGACTATTTATATGGGGCCATTTTAGTCCCATAATCCATAAAGGTGCCAAATTAGCCCTTAGACTACTTTAATATGGGTTGACTTAGTCCCCAGAGAAGCTATTTAAATTAAAAGAGTAAGGTGAGTAAATTAAAACTTCTTTAGACTACGGGACTAAAATGAACCCCTACAAATAATAAAGGGATTATTTTGACACTTTTCTCAGTTTGCTTGAAACCTTGTATAGAAAGGAAGAAATGACTGCAATGACAACTAAAGCTCCAAGCCATTAAAAGAGCATACAACATTAACTGTTTCTTACAGAAGATTGATAAGAAGGGTGTTGTAGCAAGCCTAATGCATTGTGTTGCATAGAAGTTGGGACAGATTTTCTTGGACCTATTACCTTCGGTGTTGGAACCTGTAAGGAGTTCGAACATTTCAACAATAAATAATGAAGCCTAAATATACAATAAAAAATTCATATTTTCATTTTCATCAAATAATTGGATAAACAAATTTGATTAAATCTTTATACTAACAACAACCTCAGCAAATCTTAAACCAGTTTAAACACTCACCTCAGCATTAGTTTGAGAAGTATTTTCAGCATTGTAATGTTTATCTTCATCATTCTCTTCCTCATCAACTTCATCTTCAACAGCCTTCGAATAACTTGCCTCATCAACATCTTTGTCGTCTTCATCATCCCCATCTTTGTCAACCCTCAGATAACTTCCATTTTTATCATCATCAACCTCATGAGCATCTGAACAACTAGCTTTTTTATCATCCTCATCGTCATCTAAATCACTCGCAGCTTCTTCCTCTTCTTTCTCAAGCTCATCCAACCTTGCCATTAATTTAGCATCTATAACTTCTTCATCAAGAACTCCAGAATTATGTGCATTTGAAGGGTTCATAAACCTTGAATTTGAAACACCTGCACTTTTCAGAGAAAAGGCCTCGAGAGTTGTGATGGGGTAGGAAAAGAGAAGAATGAGAGTATTTGAAAGTGAAGAGACAATAATCACTTATTCCCTCACATTCAAACTATAAAGTTTTCCCATATTTTATGNTTCATCTTAGTTACTGTATGTGATATGAAAAACTATGAGAACTATCTAAAACTAATAAATAATCAAAAAAAAATTCACAACTACATATNTAAGGGTCTGTTTGGGACGTAGTGTGGCACCGCACCGCAGTTTTGTTTGTTTGCGTAAACTACATTTTGACAGCTTTTTCTAAAAACTGTCGTTGAAATCTGTATTTTCCCACAGGTCCTGGCTAGGTGCGGTAGCAGCTTTCTAGTTGTGGTCTATCTTTTTCAAAAAAAAAAATTGATTGTCACCACAACTTTTTGAACAACATATTATTTTTCAATAATTTCACAACTGTTTTTTAATAAACTGCAGCTACCCCAAACAGAACCTAAGTGAATATGATTATTATTGACCTTTTAAGAGAGAAAATGTCCAACAATCTCAATGCATTTGGTATACTCATTGATAGTCATAACAAACTTTTCAGGTCAAACCTATGGAGATTTTTTAAAGCCATAAAGTGACTTTCATAGTTTACAAACCAGAGATTTCTTTGAGTCATTTTCAACCCTAGTGAGATCTCACACTTTCTCCTCAAGGTCTTCATTAAAAAAAAGCATTCTTGATATCGAGTTCATGCAGCTCCCACACTTTGTTCACTGCCAAGGAAAGAACTCTTACATTGTTTAACTTTGCCACGGGTGCAAAGATCTCTTGATAGTCTACCCCATAAGGTTGAGAGAAACTTTTGGCCATCAACCTAACATTGAAACTCTCAATGTTCTCATCTGTTTTGTACTTAATCTTGAACACTCATTTGCACCCAACGAGTTTCTTATCTAGAAGAAGCTTTGTAAAGGTCCATGTGTCATTTAGATCAAATGCTAGAATCTTCTCTTCAATTGCACAATATGAAGATTACATACAAAAACTTTGTAAGATAATGAGAACTTCGCATAGGCAATATATTCTTGAATAGGATAATTTGTGCAACTTTTCATCTTTTTTACTGGATTTCCCCTCGCTAGGAACTTCAGAGGGATTATGGTTTGGTTGTGAACAATCATGTGGTTTTTATCCTGCTCAGTGAATTTATTTCTCGTAGTGTAAGCATAAAGTTCCTTGTGCATTTTCTTGTTATCAACTTTATATTAAATATTCTCAAGTGATGGAACTTAGGAGACAGGATGATTAGAGGGAAGTAGGATAGGTTGTGG
>JXCR01143049.1:174110-185870 GCA_002079205.1 Phalaenopsis hybrid cultivar | reverse complement strand
TGAAAATTTTATCATATTTTTGACCTAAAATAACGCCAATTGTATAATCACCAGCATCACACATTAGTTCAAAAGGTTTCTCCCAGTCCGGCAAAACAGTTATAGGAGCAGTGATCAATTTTTCCTACATTGGTTTAAAAGGTTTCTCTAAGTACGGTTAAGCAATTATAGAAGCAGTGATCAATTTTTCCTTTAAAGTCTCAAAGGCTTTAAGACAATCTTGGTTAAAGTCAAACTTTACATCTTTTTCTAGAAGTTGGCATAAGGAAATGGTAATTTTTTAAAAATCTTTGATATATTGCCTGTAGAATCCAAAATGTCCTAAAAAGCTCCTAACTCCTCTTACATTAGTAGGTGGAGGTAGATTCAATATAACCTAAATTTTTAGAGGATCAACTTCCATGTCATTTTCTGAAATTTTATGTCCAAGAACAATTCCTCCTAGAACCATAAATTGACATTTCTCAAAGTTCAAAACAAGATTAGTCTTTTCACAACATTCCAGAACTTTCTCTAGATGATTCAGACATATTTCAAAGGAAGTTTTGAATACAAAAAAAATCATCCATAATGACTTCAATTCCTTTTTCAATCAAATCACTAAAAATAGACATCATACATCTTTGAAATGTTACAGGTGCATTACATAATCCAGAAGGCATTCACCGAAAAGCAAAAGTTCCATAAGGACTAGTAAATGTTGTTTTCTCTTGATTCTTATGGGCAATAGGTATTTTGTGATAGCCGGTATATCCATCTAGAAAATAAAAATATTTGTGCCCAGCTAAGTTATCCAACATCTGGTTCAAAAAGAGTAAAAAAAAAAGATCATTACGGGTGAAAAAATTTAATTTTCTATAATCTATGTAGATTAGTCATCCAGTGACTTGTCTTGTTGATATTAATTCATTATACTCATTTGTCACTATAGTTACACCTCGATTCTTCAAAACAAAGTGAATTAGACTCACCCAAGCACTGTCTGAAATAAGAAATATTATCCCTGCATCTAACCATTTTATAATTTCTTTCTTTACCACTTCTTTCATCATAGGATTAAATCTCCATTTAGGATCAGCTATTGGTTTATGTTGATCTTCCAATAAAATTCTATGCATATAGATTAAAGGACTGATTCTATCAGCTAATATCCATCCAAAGGCTTTCTTATATCTTTTTAAAGTTTCTAACAACTATTGTTCTTGCGCATCATTTAGTTCTGAGGATAATATGATAGGTAGTGTAGATGAATCTGCTAAGAATGCATACTTCAAATGTGTAGGAAGTGTTTTCAATTCGATTTCAGGAGGTTTCTTAATAGATGAAATCAAATTGTTGTCATTTTTTGCAAGATCTAACATTTCAGTTTTTTCTGAACATAATCTAGTTCTTCCATACTCACTTTCATATACTCATCTTGGATTTTATCCTCATCTTGATATTCTATATATTCCTTTTCAAATTCACTTTCATATGTCTTTTTGAAATATTCATGGCTTAAATACTCATTAATATCCATTATGAAGCATTCAATCTCTTGTTCTTTTGCAGGGTATCTCATTGATTTTGCAATATTAAATGTAACCTCTTGATCACTAACTCTCATAGTTAGTTATCCCTTATGCACATCTATCAAAGCTCTTCTAGTGGCTAGGAATGGTCTTCCTAAAATAATAGGAATTTCCTTATCTTCTTTCATATCTAATACAATAAAGTCCATAAGAAAGATAAATTTATCAATATTTACTAAAACATCTTCTATAACTTTTTTTATGATAGGTAATCGAACGATCAGCTAACTGAAGAGTTGTAGTTGTAGGTGAAATATCTTCTAAACCTAACCTTCTAAAAATTAATAACGACATAAGATTAATAATGGCTCCTAAATCACGTAAAGCTTTTCCATAAAATTGTTCGCCAACAGCACAAGGAATTGTAAAACTTCAAGGATTATTAAGTTTTTCAGGAAGCTTTTTCTAAATTATAACGCTACAGTTTTCACTGAGTGCAACCATCCATTTATCTACAAACTTCCTTTTTTTATTAAGCATATCCTTCTTGAACTTCACATAGCTTGACATTTATTCTCAAGTTTCAACAATTGGAATGTTTATCGTTAATTTCCTCAAAATTTTCAAAAATTTGGAAAATTGATTATCTTTATACTTCCGCTTCAATCTTTGAGGAAATGGAGGTGCTGGTCTTTCTACAGTGATTTTCATTGATTTAATAGGAGTTTCCGACTCACAATGAAAATCTTCACCATAATTTTCATTTTCCACCCCATCTTTTTTTATTTCGACTTCTCGTTGAACTATTTCTTCTAATTCTTTTCCACGTCTCAGTTGAATAGCTTTAATTTGCTCCTTGTTCTAATCTTTAGTATTTACTTCAACATTACTAAGCAATGTTCGTAGAGTTTTATTGCTAAGTGCAGTTGCAATACATCTTAATTGATTTTTCATGTTTCTGATTGCATCTCCTTGACTCTGTATTTGAATTCCCATTTGCCATATCAATTCTTCCATGGATAATTTTTTCTCCTTATTTTGTAAATTATTAAATCCTTGGGGTAATTAAGTTTATAAGCTTGATTTCCTTGATTGTTGAAGCTTCCCACTAGGTTTGCATCATTGCTTCCCCATTATGGATTTGCAGTATTCGAGTTATTATTACTTTAACTAAAGTTTGGATGATTCTTCCATCCTAGATTATAATAATTGGTATATTGATTATTAGGACGATTGTTTATTGCATTTAAATTTTCATAAGAATATTGAGATTCTATTATTTGTCCAAATGAGTTCTCCTCAAGCATAAGTGTTGTTTGAGAATAATTCATTCCATATTGATCAAACTTCTTTGATATAACAGCAATTTGAGAAGCTAATATAGATATTGCATCAAAATCATGAATACTATCTACTCTTTTTGGATTTACCCTTTCTGAGGGCCATTGAAAATTATTAATAGTCATTTCTTTAATTAATGAATTTTCTTCATCAAATGGTTTTGACATTAATGATCCACTACCACCAGCGTCAATTATCGATCTAAGGGATCCAACCAATCCATTATAAAAAGTTTGAATTATTAGCCAATCTGGCAACACATTGTGTGGACACTTCCTAAGGAGATCTATAAATCTTTCCCATGCATCATAAATTAATTCTTCTTCGAACTAACAAAAAGATGTAATATCATTTCTAAGCTTAACAGTTTTTGAAGGTCGGAAATATTTAGATAAAATTTTTTGTGAAAAGTCTCCCCAAGTTCTGATAGATCTAGGTGCTAATGAGTTTAACTACATCTTAGCTTTATCCCTCAGTGAAAAAAGAAAAATTCTAAGTCTGACAGCATCATTCGACACTCCATCAAATCTAAATGTAGCACACAATCAAGAAAACTATCAAGGTGTAAATTTGGATCTTTATTTGGTGTTCCTCCAAACTGATTGTTTTTTACCATTTGGATAATAGCAGGTTTAAGCTCAAATGAATTGGCAGAGACAACAGGGTTTTATATACTCAATTGAATTTCATTTATTGTAGGATTAGCATAATCCCTTAAAGGTCTCTGATCATGTTCATTCTCATTTCCAGCATTACTTGAGTTGCCAACCATTTTACTAGAATGATTTTTCTCTTTTTGTTGTTTTCAAATTTTTCTAACAGTTCTTTCTAATTTAGAATCGTAAGGTACTAAGTTTTCAGATCTTATACTACGCATAAACAAAATAGAACAAGAAGTTAAAAATAAGCGATACACTTAAACAAGAAAATGTTCAAAATAAACTACAAATACTTTTTTTCTTCTTTTATATTTTAAAATAAAATAAGTAATATTTTTCGTTACCTCCCATGCAATGGCGCCAAAAACTTGATGCAGAATTTGGAAAAATGATATTAAATTAATAATAATAATGCAATGTAACCCAAATAATAATGTAATTTTAATGAAAATAATTTATCTTTAAAACCTCTTTTAAAGTCCCAATTCCCTTTTACATATAACGCAAGTATACGTATCGTTTAAGTAATACATAGCTCTAATGGAGTCTTAGATATTGATCCCACACAGAAGCTGGAAATATATATATAAGCTAGCTATTTATATTCTATTATAAACTAAAAATAAAAAGAAAGTACAGTACGAAGTTTGAAGTTAAACTACTTAAGTGAAATGCTAATAAATATGCAGATGTACGACTATAACAAGTAAATTAAACTAAATGCTAACGTTTTAAAAGTAAATTGCTAAAATAAAATAAAGCTTTTTGTTGACAAAAAGTTCAAGTATGATAAAACATCCTTCCCCTTTACAATGAAAATATGACTTGTGAAGAAATTGAAATCATTTGAAAAATAAATTTAAAAACTATTTTGTGCCAAATAGGAGCAATCAAATTCTCTACCCTCTCCCGAGCGTTATAAAGAACATTGACTAATCCAAAGTTTGGTCCCTAATTTTGATATTAGGCTGGGAGGATACCGGTTGTCACACCAGAGCTCTCATTACTCCCTCACCTGAGGGCTAACATGCTCGCATTAGTTTTCAATCAACTGAATCAAATTAGGGATTTTAATCTGTCACCTTAAAATCTTCCAATTCTAAATCAAACAAAGTATATTTTCATATTTATTTTCACCTAATCCCATGGATGGAATACTATCCCATGAAATCAAAGGTCATTCTCCCTTTGTTGTAGAAATCATATTTCCTTTTCAGAACATATATTTCTCAACACATTTTAACAATTCAATTAGCTAGATCAAAAAGTAAATGAAGATCGGAGTTCAAATCATCATAAATTATGAACATTTAAAATTGCACAAAACAAAATCAGTTTTTCACAAAACCATTTCTTCAAAATAGGGAGAAAGATAAAGATGACTACTCAGAATTCATGAGAATGGTACGATAAAACAAGGATTTCATATATAAAAATAAGTTTACAAAAAAAATAAATGAGAAATACCACTTAACTCATAATTCTTACCAAGAAAATTCCTAGAAGTTCTCTTTAAGCCTTTCCCTCTTTGCAATCACTCCCAATTCTCTCTTAGAAATTTAATGAAGAAGAAATCTCTCATCTTCTCTTTCTCTCTCTAACTCAAGGCAATTCTCTCTATCTCCCTCTCGTCACACTCTAGAGGCCCCCCCTCCTTTTAGCCTACGTCCTCTCAAAAGAGTTTCAATTTCCATCTAAAATTCAAAATTCAAAACTTTGAATTTCAAAAGACACGCCTCTTTGATCCAAGAGTCAAATCCCTTCAAATTGGAACCTTCCATAGTGTCTAAATGCATTGAATCACTCCATGAGATGTTTATAACAAGTGCCCCTTTGAAAATTCATGCAAAATTTGTCTCGAACCGCCTTAGATTGAAAATGATGCACATGTTGCATCATGCGCCAATCTGGGGCATCATGCGCCAGCATTCTGGATTTTTGTGCATCAAGCGCCAGTTTGGCACATCATGCGCCAAACACCAAAATTGGCTTTTTTTGCTTCAAATTTTGCTCCTTTTGTCATTCTTTCTCTAAATGCCTAAAAATGATATATCTGCAACAAAAACACAAAAATATCTTTCTTTAAAGTACAATATCACCAGAAATAGGTATAAAAAGGGTACTTAAAATAGTATATTATTTTTGTATATCAGTTACCCTTTGTGTGATTGTTGGGCGTGGACTTGTGCTCTAGTATATTAGAGTCAGATTTTTTTGTAGGAAGCAATGTCTAAAACACATGAAAGGAGTAAATAAAGATTTAAATACTAACATATTTCACAGATGTTGTTAATGCTTTTCACTTACCAAACATGGCTCATATGCATTGCCTGATATAACTCATACTAACTTTTCAAAAAACCAAGTTTTTTTATTATTTTATCAAGTATATAGACTCCCTATGATCTAGTATATATAGAAAATAAGGTACGGGCACGTGTTCTAAAGTATAAGGTACATTGAACCACATGACAGGGACCAAGAGCAGAAGCTCATGTTTGTTTCCGTTATGTTTTTTCTTCCTTTTATTTTTGGAGAAGTCACCAGCCTGTTGATCGTTGTATAATTTTTTTCTCCGAATAAATATCTCTTCCAAGTCATATGAATGGCTCGGAGAAAAGAGGAAGTGAAAAAGACAAATATATGATAAATATGACAGACAAGAGAAAAAAATAAAAAGCTAAGAGCTTACGTACTACAAACCTCGCAGGGATAGGTCAAGCATACTCGCCCAAAAAATATCAGGCGGAGGCACTTCAGAACAAATCCGCAAAGGTATGCCTACATATGCTACCCATAACCAGAGAGCACTCCCAAGGGGACGTATCCCACTTTGTTAATTACATATTGGTGGATACCCAAGAATACTATCGATAAAAGGTGTTTCGATTGTATTATGGTAGTCCTGAGAAAATAGGTTATCAAAGGGAGGTTGTTCCATGTCGGAATGTCCATATGATTTAATAATCTAGCTAAGCCTTTGGGTAGAGAGTGAGTCTCTCCCTTCCCAATTAGGTAGAGGCTTATCGACATTTGATTCCCGTTGGATAATCAGTAATCAACTTGAAGAGAATACCCCAATAAGTTAACGCACGTTCGAGTCGTAAGGGCATAGGACAAATCAGCGTAACCTAAATAGGCAACAACTCATTGACATTTACTCGTCAAGTTAGTACCAATGAAGTCAATAAGAGCGAAAAGGCTCAACAGGGGTAATCAAAGGAAAGGGAGAAGTAATCCCGAAGAGGTAGAGGTAGCAGAGTAAGGGTACCATGGACCCGTCATCCCAAGCTACTAGGATCCTAAGTCTACCTGGTAGTGAAGGTTTTCAACCCAAAACGTTCTGAGATCCCCGGTCAGTAATCCGAGAATTATGTTGTCCACGGGGAACCTCAGTTGCCTTTAGGTCAAAAGAAAGGAAACTCTACCCTATAACTATAAGCAGGAGTTCCAAGAGGTGGGACATATACCTGCCTAAGTGGCAATGATGCCTTAAAAAAGAAAGAGGGGTGGAGGTTCAACTACAAAGTTGGAAAAGCTCCAAACAAGAGGACTTACACCCTATCTGGGTCGGGGAGCCTCCTAATGACCTAGGCACACTAGAAAACCTCCTATTTAAAAAAAGGTGTGTTGGGCTAGTTGGATTGCAGGAGGATCGCGACTCCACCTTGGGACATGCATACATGAATGCAGTTATCTAGAGCGATTTTTATTTATTGTGAAGACCCTATTAATATGACTTAGGTTATGACCATTTTATGCAACCCATTTTAAACTGGCCCAAAGGCTACGAAATAAAGCAAAAGCAGGCTTTAAAAATTCTGAATATTTTATTCATAAATTTTGATATATCTTGAATGTTTTCTTTTTATATATTTATATGGCCCAAATTTTTAATATCACATCAAATAGTCACCATTTTAAATTTGAAAAAAAAATCTACATTTTTCATAGATAAGAAATCTTAAGCAAAAAATTATTTTTCTAAATATATTTTGATTAACAAAAGTTTTATAAATTTCAACAATTCATTACAAGCTGTATTTAATTAGTGCCATTATCTTAAAGCTCAATATTTGGCTAAAAGGTTAATTACATCAATTAATCGCCCTTGTTGTGCACAGTGCTAACTGCAATCTGAAAAAAACCATCCTACCGCATATTTTTACTGAAAAAAAGTTTTGGATATTTAAATGGCATGAAATTATGCGATTTTTATTTCTAGTTAAAATAAAAATTAATTAAATATTAAATGCGAAACATATGGTAAAACTCCTAAATATGAAAGATGTTATACATAAATAAAAAAAATATCATTAATTAAGTAATATGTGGCAAATTTTTGAGATCGTTTTAATGAAAGTCGGAAAAAGATACTCTTATATTTTTTTTTTCCGTTATTAGTTATTTGAGATTAAGGACCCGTTTGGGGCAGCTTATAAAGTGCGGCGGCGTTTTCAGAACGCCGCATTACTGTTTGAATATCGCGATGGCTCGGGATTTTTGGTGCCGCTGCGTATTCTGATCGCAATTTTCTTCCTTTCTTCGCAAGCGGGATATCGCCTGCGTCCTGCGTATGAGTTTTGCGTTAGGGAAAAAATTTCTGTGCTGCCCCGCATATCTCCCTCGCCCTCTCGCGGAGAATCGCCGCGCCCCCTCTTCAGCCTTGCCTCGGAGATCCCTCGGCTCGCCCTAGAAGAATCGTCGCAGGTCTCCCTCGATCGGGACAGTCGCCGCCTCGCTCGGCTCGCGGAAAGGAGAATCACAGATCTCCCTCGATCTCCTACGCTCCTTCGCAGGGAGCATCGCAGACCCCTCGCCTCACCTCGCCTCGCAGATCTCCCTCGGCTCGCCCTTTCGAGGAGAATTGATCTCCTCCGCTCCTCTCCTCAGCTCCCTCGGTTCGCACTTTCGTAATTGGCGCAAGGGATACCCGATATCCCTCCTTCCTTCACGCGAGCCTAACATTTCGATTTCCCCTGGGATCCATGAAGTTCATTCGTTTCCCTGGGATCCTTTTACCTGCAATCCTTTCCCAAAGTATACCTGATTCCTTTCACTTCATGCCTTGCTTCGACATTAGTACTGTTTCTGTTTATTTCCTTGTAGCTGCTAGTATTACTTCCCATCCATTTTCACGAATTGTTTCATTAAAACTGTTTTTTTACCAGAGAGAATGACATCAGAAATATACTTCAACANATCTAGATAAACTTGAAACTGTTGTTTTAGGTGTTTGTAGTATGTTTGATGTCTTCCTTACTTATTTCTCTTTATAACTATTGTATATTGTCTGTTATTTTTTGAACTGATCTGTGATGATTTCTGAGCTTTGTATTATATACTTTTGTTCTAATTTCAGTTCTGTTGCAAACAGCTTAACTAAATAGGGGCAGGATTGTCATTTATTCAACAACAGCTCCCAGTAAGTTGTTCTGAATAAGCTGCCTCAAACAACAAGTCAATTTATTCTGATAATCTGCAGATTATCAGATTATCAGAATAATCTACTTATCGGCAGATTATAGATAATCAACAGCTGTCTCAAACAGACCTTAAGTTTTATTGCGAATAAAAAAAAAGGAAAAATTGAATGCAAATTCTTGTTTTGAATAAATATTTTTTAAAAAATTAAAGGTATAATTTATAAAATGATGCCATCTAACTTGAAGTATACGGTTACTTGCATTAGTATATTGTAATATAAATAAATTGTTAGGATTTTTAATATTGGGTGTTACACTGTAAGATTTTGTAGCATTTGTAATGTACTATTTAGTGCTTTTAAAATCAGTCAAATTAGGCGATTTTCAAATATGACACAAATATCATCAATGCCTGCGGACTGCCAAAACTTCACAAGTGTTTAGCATTTATTTCATTTTATTTCAAATTAACTATTATAAATAATCATTTATTTAAAACATTTTAAATATATTATATTTTATATATGAGCAAATAGAACTTGCTAAATAACCTTTTTTGAGAAAATTATATACATAGCACCGCATTATTATGGATTTACCTCTCACATCATAATTTTTATTTTTACACACGCAACATTTTATCGATAGATGAAAATATGGATTTGAATTTTAAAAAATAATAATAAAAACAAATTTTTTAATGATATTTATAATTATGAAAATTTAGATATGGGATAGTTTTTAATAAAAGTGCATTATTCGGCTCTCCAATTTATTCAACAAATAAAGAGATACAAACCTGAGAAAGAGGTCCCACACACCCACCCTACAACCCACATAACAAAAGAAAAAGGGTCTTCTTTCCAAACAAAAGAAAATACAACACACACAACACCCAACGCCACAAAACAGATTAGGACAAGTCTAATAAGACTAAACGAAAAAGATTAGCTCGTAAAACTTTTAAAATAATAGTAGCATTAAGAAGAGTACCCATCTGAGCAACCCATTTAGCATATCTATTCCCATCCCTTTTGGTATGAAACCAAAAAACATGAAGGCTTTGGGAAAGACTCTTAATCCTTTTTACTTGTATTTGAATACTCCAACGATAACCAATATTATACCTGCAAATCCTCCAAAAATTAAGAGAGTCCACTTCAATAATAACATGATTCCATCCCATTTTCTTGGCAAGCAATAGACCAAAAAAAACAGTATCAGCTTCAACTACAAGCGGAGAAGCAGGAAACACAAGAGCAACAAACCAATAAAGGATCGTACCCCATGAATCCTTGCAAACACCACCAATACCAACACAAGCTTGCTTCCAACTACTATCGACATTATGGTTAAGAAAAGGAACAAGAGGCTTACTCCAAACAGCCATTCTGCTGTAATGCTGATTATTATTAATTGTAATAGGATGATTAGCAACTACAACTTGCATTTAACAATTCAGCTTATCCTTCAGCCCATTGATATATAAGCTCTTGAAAAGATAATTACATATCATAGTAAAAGTGCTCCCCACATTAACTAACTCCTCATTGTGCCTCATATTGTTCCTTGAAACCCAAATGAACCAACGCACAACAAAAGGAATGTTGGATATGGAAACATGACCCTTACCCTTCCAGTCATAAAAAATATCTTCAATGTTATTGTAACCACTAAAAATCTCTTCTCTTAAAAAAGTATTATAAACTTTCTTCTATATCTCAATACCAAAATTGCAAGAGGTAAAAATGTGATTATGAGAATCCTCATCATTATTACAAATGATACATTTAGAAAACAACCGTAACCCCTTAAGCTTAAAAGGATTACCAGTAAGGATGATTTCATGAAAAAACCTCCAAAATGAAGAAGGACACAAAAAGTTTCACTTATTTATTCCAATTTCAACTAAGATCAATACTATAAAAAGACTAAAACAAGTTAGTAATAGTTTTAGATATAAAATCACCTAACCTTCCTTTAACAATAGGAATATCCCTCTTATCTGGCATAATAAGAATTTAAGAGATAAAAGCTTCATCATTAAAATACACCATTTGAAACAACTTAGGCAAATTCCAATTGGTACAATTCCACAAATCCTTTGCTTTGATAATATCCTAAGAACCCCCATACAAATCCTGAAGAGAGTCAATTCTAAGCCAGTCCTCATACCAAAAAGCAACATCACCCTTGCCTATATCTCAACACAAAATATCTTATACTTGTCGAGAGACTTTAAGCATTCTCTCCATTTAAAGGGATCAGAATTAGACATAGATATAGATAGAGAATGAGAATTAGAACAGTATTATCGTAACAAAAAAAGTCCGAATAGAGCCAAAACTTCCTATTGCTACGGGATAGTTAAACGTGAAAATTTTGAATGTTCTGGGTCTAAAAATTCATTCTTTCTAACATTAAAAATGGGCCCCGCATATGGACTAAGGGGTGCAGATCGTACGGAAACATGTATGGATTCAGAATGTCGTTGGTGGGGCCCAGCATTGATGCATGCCAAATTTTCTGTGCACGTCATCCTTTGGTCATGCCGTTTTGAAAAGATGGGTCGTCTAATTTCAACAAGTTGGTGAAAAATGAGACACGTCAGTTTTTGACTGCCTCTGAATCATCCACCTGGAAATTTATACCGTGACAATATTTGCAAGCAATGGTATTGGTGGTCGTCCCTCAACTTCTCATCCCAAGCAACATGTTACAACAATATTTGAAAAAAAAAAAAAGTTTAATCGACTGTAATTTTTGGCTTTAAGAATTATTTTGATGTTTACATGAAGTCCAAATCATACACTTTTTTTTTTT
>JXCR01143049.1:150495-161563 GCA_002079205.1 Phalaenopsis hybrid cultivar | reverse complement strand
ATAGTTTTCCAAGAGGTGCCTTGGAAATTCTTTCTTGCATCCTTTCATGATAATTTTTGTCCATGGTGGTTATAACCACATATTAAGCCAATGGGTGCCTCAAAAACCTCTTCAAAATTCACAGAAATTGACTTTACTCGTCTAGTAACTGCCACTGGCGCTTAAGCGCGGGACCTTTAATGCTTAGGCGTGACCTTCTCAATTTGGCCGGCTCTTAAGCGCCGGATCTGGTGCTTGGGCGCCAAAACTCATTTGTACATTTTTCACCTTTTTGCTCCAAATTTGATCCTTTTTCACTCCTTTAATCATTTTTCACCTTTTTATTTATATACGCAAGAAGAACACAAAAGTACCTTTCATTAAAGCGCAATATCTGAAAAATAGGTATAAAAATGTGTCTAAAAACACTATACATTTTAGGTGTATTAGTGACCATTCTGTAGAATTTTCTACTTGAGTCAGATTTACACCTTAAAAACCTGATGATGTAGAGGAGGTTTTAGACTTTGGCGAAGATGATGATGAGATGATGATGAAGGTGGTGATGATGAGTAGTGTTATATGTTTGTTTTTTTGTGTTCTATTTTCTATTTTCTTATGTAGTTAGTTTGTTGTCGTATGTTTGATAGAGTTTTTATGTTTAAATTTGCATTTGTATTAAACTGTTAAAGTTATATTAATTTCACTATATTGTTATATTTTTTTTAATGTTTATTTCATTAACTTCAATGTAAATGCTAGAATAGTCTTTTTAGTTTCTTTAGACAAGCTAATTTCACTTATCCTTATTACTTGTACATGTAGTATTCTATTGTTTTTAAATTTTATAATTTTTCTTTCTTCCTGAACTATTCTATTGAAATTAATTAAAATTTTAAGTTTAGGGGGAAGGGAGAAAATCATTTTAAAAAACAATTTTTTTTTTTGTCCTCAGAGAACTATATTTTTAAAATTTAATTTAACATAACCTGTCGTATGTTAGGATAACTTAAGATAACTATAAATATTATAGAAAACTTAAGTTAAAGTTTTTAATAATAGATGAAGTTAAAATATAGAATGAGAGGATAGGATTATGTTTTTATTATTTAAAGTAAAGAAAAATTGTATTTTTGGAATTGTTAAAAATTTTATAGTTTTACTTTAAAAAAAAGGAATTGAGACTTTATGAAAAATCTTTTTCAAAGCTAATAATTTTTTTCAAAATAAGGAAATATGAAAAGTTTGTAACTTTAAGAAGAGGATGGAGTTAAAAATCATTAAATACTATGCAGATATAGTAATCCTCAGATGACATGAAAAAAAATATTGAAAAATATCCTAAAGAAAAAAAAAAAGAAAAGAAAAATCAAAAGAAAAAGAAAAAGAAGANAAGAAGAGGATGGAGTTAAAAATCATTAAATACTATGCAGATATAGTAATCCTCAGATGACATGAAAAAAAAAATATTGAAAAATATCCTAAAGAAAAAGAAAAAAAAAGAAAAGAAAAATCAAAAGAAAAAGAAAAAGAAGGGAAAGATTGAAGAAAAATGGGAGGAGAAGCTTGAGGAGATTCCTAATAAAAAATTGGCTCCACTTAAATCAACTTAAGGAAAGGAACTTAATTACTTTTCTAAATTAAGGCTTAAAGTATTATCATCCTTATTAATAAAGTCCTCATGAAGTTCTTTTTACTGTAATTCTTCTAAGCATTTAAAATATGACCAAATTATAATTATTTTTAAAATAAAGAGAAAATCAGAACTCTTAAATTTGACTATTAGATATTCTTGCATTTTAGTTTTAACCTGAGTTATTAAAATTTCTTTTAAAGTCTCAATATCACATTTATNTTGCATTTTAGTTTTAACCTGAGTTATTAAAATTTCTTTTAAAGTCTCAATATCACATTTATAAAAAAAAAAAACTATAAAAACCTCTAAATTAAACTCACTTTCAAAAGTTATAATTTTTACATAGTATAAAGGAGTTACTTAAGGGCAAGTAACATTTAAGTTTGGGGGAATGATCCACCCAAAAAATAGTCTTTAGAGCATATTTTATGATCTTTGTATGCATATTTATAGTGTTAATGCACTTTAAAGAAATGTATTTGGTATGTTTTTGGTTTCAGGTACATGGATTGGACATTTGGAGAAAATGAGGGGAAAATGAGCAAAAATGGTGCAATTCATATGGCGCCATAGAGCCGCCCTCTGGTGTTATATATCGCCATAGACGAATGTGATGGGCGCTATAGCACCCAAACTGGCGTTATAGTGCCAGAAACTTTCCTTCTAGAAGATCCATTGAATTTGGCTGAATTTTGAAGGGCTGTTTGAAGCAACCCTTGATTATTTTTAGAGATTTATTAATAGGGACAAAAATTTGACANTGAAGGGCTGTTTGAAGCAACCCTTGATTATTTTTAGAGATTTATTAATAGGGACAAAAATTTGACNGAAATGTATTTGGTATGTTTTTGGTTTCAGGTACATGGATTGGACATTTGGAGAAAATGAGGGGAAAATGAGAAAAAATGGTGCAATTCATATGGAGCCATAGAGCCGCCCTCTGGTGTTATATATCACCATAGACGAATGTGATGGGCACTATAGCACCCAAACTGGCGTTATAGTGCCAAAAACTTTCCTTCTAGAAGATCCATTGAATTTGGCTGAATTTTGAAGGGCTGTTTGAAGCAACCCTTGATTATTTTTAGAGATTTATTAATAGGGACAAAAATTTGACAAAAAAAGAGGACGTTTTATTATTCATTTTCCATTTAATTTCATTTATTTACACTATGTACTGAATATAATTTGATTCAAGTTTTTGGTAATATTTTGGAGGATAAAGTAACATGTAATTGTGGGTTGGGTCAATTCCTAACATAGGGTTTCCTTTAGGTAAATCAATGATCCGACACGTAGGCGAGTATTCGCGCTGGCTCATGCCGACGCACACACCTTGTGTGGGCGATCAAACCAACATACCGAGACCAGACTAAACATAGGGCTGGCTAATGGATAAAAAATCTCACCACCGTGACGGTTGTGGACACGTTCTCTTTATGTTGCAGAAGAGCCCACATTTTTTTGAAATTTCCAGCGGTGCTCTGACAAAATTTTGATGAACTACTGACGAACATTACCCCAAGTGAATTTGAAACTCCCCTCAAGCTCCTCTTAAAGTAAACATCCTCATGCTAAGAGATTTGGTGGAGGAGTTGAAGAGGAGGAGAAAGAAGAAAGTGGAGGAAGAAGAAGATGATGAAGGAGGGGAAGAGAACCCTCCTCCTTGCTTTCTTCTGCAAGAAAACTCTTCCAAGACACCTCCAAAAGCTCCAATGCTCTTCACCAAAAGCTTTTCTTCAAGCAACCATGGCCTCGCTGGAGAAGATGAAGAAAGAGGTGAAGAGGAGGGTCGGCTGCCCCTTCCTTGAGAAAATATCTTGCCTCAAATCAGAATGAGGGGGAGTGCATAGGTTAAACCCCTCTCCCCGTGAAAAATCACAAAAATAAAATAAAAATATCCCTAAACTCAGCAGAGCAAAGAAAAAATTACAAAATTAAAATTAAGAATTAATGAATTATATTTAATTTTTGAATAAGTAATTACTCTCTGAAGTAAATTAATTATAATTCCAAAAAAGTTTGAAATTTAAAAGAAATTTTCATTTCACCCTTGGAAATGTTCCCTGATATTTCTAAGGTGAGGAAAAATCCCAAATATATTAAAAAAAACCAATTTTCACTATTTTTTTTTATTATTTTTAAAATAATTCTAAAAATAAAAAAGTCGAAATTAAAATTTGAATTAGTGAAAAAATCATTGGAGATTAATTTTATGACTAAAACTAAATTTTCAATCTTTTTAAGAGTTTAAAATGACAATTTAGAATTTTTGGGTTTTAAGTTGTAAATTTAAAATTTACAATTCATCCCAAGATTAATAATTTGGATTATATGACTTAAATTGATATGATTTGGACTTGAAATATGGTCAAAAGTTGAGTCCAATTAGTTAGACTTAGTACAACCATAAAATTTGAATCTAGGTTATCCTAAACGCCTATTAGGTCTAAAACCTTTTAGACCAAATCAAGCCCTCTTTAAGCCTTACTTACATTAGCTAAAGCATATTTTAAACCTTGATTAGGTGTCAACCCCAATAGATGTAATCAAATACTTAAGCCTTACTTAAATTAGGCTTAAGTACATCTTACACCCTGATAAGCTCAAAATCCCGTTAGACCTAATCAAATGTTTAAGCCTTACTTACCTTAGGCTTAACTACCCCTTAAACCCTGATTAGGTCTAAATCCCATTACTTACATTATGCTTAAGTACACCTTAAACCCTAATTAGGTCTAACCTTAATTAGACCTAATTAAACCTTTAAGCCTTACTTACATTAGGCTTAATTAACCTTTAAAGCCTAATTAAGTATAACCCTAACAAGACCTAATTAAATCATTAAGCCTTAACTAAATTAGGCTTAATTAACCTTTAAAACCTAATTAGGTTTAACCCTAATTAGACCAAATTAAACCTTGAAGTCTTACTTAGTTTAGGCTTAATTAATCCAAAAACTCAATTTAGGTTTAAACCTAATTAGACCAAATTAAAACTTCATGTTTTACCTAACTTAGGCTTAACTAACTTTTAAACCTTAATTAGACTTAATTAAACATTTAAGCCTTGCTCACATAAGGCTTAATTAATTTTTAAACCTTAATTAAGTTTAAACCTAATTAGACCTAATTAAACTTTTATGTTGTACCTTAATTAAGCTTAATTAATNCTTTGAGCCCAATTTTGATTTAGATCAAAGCCCCAATTTTGGCCACATGACCTAATCTCATCAAATTGAATGTCTTAACCCCAAAATTGGCACCCAATTTATGTTGAAAACTCTTCATGAGGTTCCTATTGACCATTTTTAACCATCAATTTGGACTTAGCCCAAGGTTAGCCCAATCTAGACCCAAGTCTAGCCTAACATGCCAAAATTGACCAAATCTCCAAAATCCTTCCAATTGAACTCAAAACCCTTTTCATCCTTCACAAAAATTGTTCCTTACAATCACTTACACAAAATGAAACATTTATTTGGAGCAATTGACATGTCTAACCAAGCCCAAACCTATNTCCTTCCAATTGAACTCAAAACCCTTTTCATCCTTCACAAAAATTGTTCCTTACAATCACTTACACCAAATGAAACATTTATTTGGACCAATTGACATGTCTAACCAAGCCCAAACCTAATTTTTGGTCATTTGCACCCACTTGGACCCATGCACTAAATATAGTCTAACCACCCCAAAACCATCAAATTAATGACTCCATAGCCATTAGTTGGACCCTAATACTGAGCCAAAACTCACCTAACCCAAGCTAAGTGAGCCATGGACCAATGGTCCCCTAAAGTAAGGGATATGTTTTCCAAGCTTGCTTAGGCTTAAGATTTCTTTGCCAAAACTAAACCTTAGACCATTAAATTGCTTTGACATATTTCCTTGGGTTCCATGAGCTCCTAGCCACCTCCCTCTGCCATGGTCGGCCGGCCTAGTTGCTGGAGAAGCCAAAACTGAATACCACCTCCTCTTGAACTTCACCCAAATCAAACCAAGAGGCCACCTCACCCAAATGAGATGTTAGAGCCTCTCTTCCCTCCACCTAAGCACCATTTTTCACCCCTCAATTGGCCATGTCAGCCACCTCTTAGCCATTTTTATAAAAGCTCCCCCCCCCACGGCAATGAGAGGGGTGCTAAAAGTTTCTCAGAGAGAGACCTCCAAATCACTCCCTGAGTTTCCTTAGGACCTCCATAGTGAAATCAAATAACTCCATTCTNCAATTGGCCATGTCAGCCACCTCTTAGCCATTTTTATAAAAGCTCCCCCCCCCCACGACAATGAGAGGGGTGCTAAAAGTTTCTCAGAGAGAGACCTCCAAATCACTCCCTGAGCTTCCTTAGGACCTCCATAGTGAAATCCAATAACTCCATTCACCTAATTCATTTTGTGTAACCTTAATTTTGAGCTCAAAAATTAGGGCAGAAATAGGTCATCCCTTACAACTCCACCAAACTCCAATTACTTGTGCCCACACCTTCACAACAACAAGAGAAGGCAAAGCCCCATCAAATACCCCTCTGAAGGAGCCCCTAACATAGCACTAGACCGACACCTGAAATCATGCTTGGTCAAATTCATACCTATCAGCGCTATTTTTCGTTGAGGGGAGTTGCCCGTAAGAAGCTGTCGGTCACTGTAATCANCCCTAACATAGCACTAGACCGACACCTGAAATCATGCTTGGTCAAATTCATACCTATCAGCGCTATTTTTCGCTGAGGGGAGTTGCCCGTAAGAAGCTGTCGGTCACTGTAATCAAAATCCCATCGCCCACTTCGGAATGATGTTTTAATTTAAGTTTTAGAAAAATATGAAATCAAACTGACCCCATATTTTTCATAGTTTAAATGAAAGAGTGATGTACCTCAAATCTTGCATCCATCCCGGAGGATAAACACAAGACTTGAGGATGAGGCTTGACCAAATAAACTAATGAATGTATGTCATCTGTTTAGTCTGTGAAACCTTTATATTTGCCGATAAGTTTCCATATTTAATATAAATAATAAAATAGGGTTTATTTTAAGTTGGGTTCAGACATGCTTCCTATAAGGGCAAGCNAATGTATGTCATCTGTTTAGTCTGTGAAACCTTTATATTTGCCGATAAGTTTCCATATTTAATATAAATAATTAAATAGGGTTTATTTAAGTTGGGTTCAGACATGCTTCCTATAAGGGCAAGCCCCTATAGTTAATTACATCTTAAATTACTAAAGTCACTTAAGAAGACTCTCGATAAAAATCAGGAAATATTATCTTTAAGGAGTTTCAAAGGGTAGGACTTTTCAATGAGATCAGACATAGAGGTGTGAAAGGGGATTGGTTCAAATTTGGAACATTCTGTTGTAGAATCCAAAGAAGGAAGAACTAGGGGATGTCATGGATCCAGAGGGGAACCTCGGTGAATTCCCAAGCTATCCTAATGTTTGGCTTCATTTATGAGGAGAAATTTTTAATTGTTTCATCATGCCAATTTTATTAGTTAGGGCTTACATTCCTGTGAAACTATCATNCCGTTAGACCTAATCAAATGTTTAAGCCTTACTTACCTTAGGCTTAACTACCCCTTAAACCCTGATTAGGTCTAAATCCCATTACTTACATTATGCTTAAGTACACCTTAAACCCTAATTAGGTCTAACCTTAATTAGACCTAATTAAACCTTTAAGCCTTACTTACATTAGGCTTAATTAACCTTTAAAGCCTAATTAAGTATAACCCTAACAAGACCTAATTAAATCATTAAGCCTTAACTAAATTAGGCTTAATTAACCTTTAAAACCTAATTAGGTTTAACCCTAATTAGACCAAATTAAACCTTGAAGTCTTACTTAGTTTAGGCTTAATTAATCCAAAAACTCAATTTAGGTTTAAACCTAATTAGACCAAATTAAAACTTCATGTTTTACCTAACTTAGGCTTAACTAACTTTTAAACCTTAATTAGACTTAATTAAACATTTAAGCCTTGCTCACATAAGGCTTAATTAATTTTTAAACCTTAATTAAGTTTAAACCTAATTAGACCTAATTAAACTTTTATGTTGTACCTTAATTAAGCTTAATTAATCGTTAAACCCTAATTAGGTATAACCCTGAGTAGACCTGATAAAAACTTTAGGCCTTACCGAAATTATGCTTAATTAACCCTTAAACGCTAATGTTGACCTCACTTTTGGTTGAGGTATAGTCTTTCTCTTTAGTAGCCTAAGGTCTAGCCATAGGACTTTCCTATTGACTATTCTTAGAGAACTAGAAAAAGGCACCCTCACCATTAGAAATTCTAAACTCTTCTTTACTCAAGTTGAAGTTCCAAATATTGGTTCTAACATCTAGCACTTATTAGTTGGGGTCATTGTGGGGGAGCTCAAGGAGAGTTCCTATAGGGCTATTTGACCTTAGGTTTGACCTTAGGTGTTGGTCTAGAGCTAAGGCACTCACTTCACTCACAATCACTCACTACCTAAACCCAAAATTTCCTGACTTTGGTCCCTTGAGCCTTTGGGAAACTCATGTAGATGGTCCCCTAAACCTACTAGCCCTAGGCTAGGGTTTAGCTAAGACCAGTACATAGAGGAACCAAATGGGGTTTTATTGGTCCATGGCTTACTATTGGTGGTTAGTTCCCCATTTTACCCAAAATACTCAGCTTGGCCTTTTGCCCCTAAACTCCCCCAAATTACCTAAGTACCCTTGAAATCCTAAATTTGGTCAAAATTCTCATATTTGTGCAAAAAACCCAAACTTGTTAAAAAATCATTTCAAACCTTTTAAAAACACCCAAATTACCCAAAATCACCAAAATTGCCAAATTACCAAAATGCCCCTCAGGCCCAAAATTTCAAAAATTCTAAAAAATCCCAAAAATTTCTAAAATATTCCAAATATTCCAAATTTTATTTTTATTAACTACCACATGACCTAATTTGGCCAATTTGACCATCTTTGACCAAGACCCCCATATTTGCCTTTAAAGGCCCNCTAAAAAATCCCAAAAATTTCTAAAATATTCCAAATATTCCAAATTTTATTTTTATTAACTACCACATGACCCAATTTGGCCAATTTGACCATCTTTGACCAAGACCCCCATATTTGCCTTTAAAGGCCAAAATTTCCCCAAATTCAACTTAAATGCCTATCAATTTGATCCAAATCTCCCCATATTTCAATCCCAAACTCAAATTAACCTTCAATGTGACCAAAATAAACCAAATACAAACTCAAATTAACCTTCAATGTGAAATATTTCAATCCCCATATTTCAATCCCAAANTCAATTAAGACATCAGAGGAGAAAATGTAATTTTTGAAAATTTAATTTAATTTATATAATTATTTTTATGCAAAAATAGGATTTTTCAAAGAAAATTCCTAACTTGACCAAGACAAATCCTAATCTCTTACAATTTTTACTGAAGGTAAACCTAGACTAGATAAGCCTTTGGACCAACTTTCACAATTGTTTGAATTTTATATTAATTTTAAGAATTATTTTAAGTTTTGGCGTATTTATTAAATATAAAATATTTCAAATGGGTAAAATTAAGTTTTGTATTTTTAAAAAGTCTTCCTAAGGTTTTAAAACTGAAAGGAGAAGATTTTATATTTTTTAAAATTTGATTTAATTTATTAGAATTATTTTAGTGAAAACTCACTTTTAGCCTTTAAAAATTATTTTTAAGCTTTAAAATTCAGTATCTTTATTTAGAAAATAAGGAAAAATATTCTAATTGTTTCTAAGTGTTTAGGAAGCAATTTAGAATATTTCCATGAAGTTTATTATTTTTGTGATTTTTATAGATTTTTAATTATTTAAATATTTAAAATAGGTTAAAAATTAAGTTTTTATTTTAAATATCATTTTATTTTTAGAAAATACCTCTTATCATAGAGAACTCAAGAAACTAAGTTTTTATAAATGTTTGAGTTATATTTTGATTTTTTTTTTAAAATCATTTAAGTGCCAAAAGTGTTATTTATCTTTAAAAATCAACTTAAGTTACCAAATGAACTCAAAATGCCTTGGAATTTTTATGGTGAGTTCTTTGGATCCTAAATAATAGTAGAGATCAAAAATCAAGTCATTTTTGTGTTTGTATTTTTTAAAATTAATTATTTTAGTGATTTGGGGTTTGTAAAGATTAGGTGTATTTTGAATGTCTTGGCTCATGAGAAATTTTTTTAAGGGTTCTATGGTCATAGTAAACCTTCCAAAATTTTCTTGGATTTTTTTAAGCAACGTGCTAATTTCCATGATTAATTTAAGCTAATAATACATATAAACTTGAAAAATATGATTATCTGTCTAGGGACCTCCTTTGACTTTGGAAAAATCAAGAAATGTTTCCTAAGATAGAGGCAACAACATGATAAAATTTCAAGCCATGGTGATATTACTACATGCATGGGGAATCAAAACATCCAAATTATTATTTAATTAATTAAAAATAAAATATGCATCACATGGACTTAAAATAATTTCTACATTATTTTTCTCTATTCACTGAGCAAGAGGGTACTTTTATTTCTTTTTTATGATTTTTATACACCAAGATATGAATTTTTTAAGTTAAGGATCATTTTTAAAATTATTTAAATCCCTATTTATCTATTTAAACACGCCGCGCCACCTCAACCTACGACGGCTCTGAACCTCCACACAGCGTGCTCCCATTCGACGCCGCCATCCACCTCAGCACTGACTTGGCCCGCAGCTTATGTTCCAAAGTGCTGTCCGACTTGATCTCAACCGTCCATCTGATACACATGCGATCGAACGATGCTCCATCATCGTCTNATTATTTAAATCCCTATTTATCTATTTAAACACGCCGCGCCACCTCAACCTACGACGGCTCTGAACCTCCACGCAGCGTGCTCCCATTCGACGCCGCCATCCACCTCAGCGCTGACTTGGCCAGCAGCTTATGTTCCAAAGTGTTGTCCGACTTGATCTCAACCGTCCATCCGATACACACGCGATCGAACGATGCTCCATCATCGTCCCCGATAACCTAGCCCAAGAACTGTCCATCTTCTAGACTTAAGATCTCTCTCATTTCTTATCCAAATTAGATGAATTTTTTTTTAAATGCTCATCTAGACTAGAGGAACATATCCATATGGTTATGATTCCATGAAATCAACTCAAAACAAATGGAGAATTCCAATAGGCTTGGGAGGGAGAGAAGTTTTATACCTTTGCTCTGAGAAGTGAAACTTCGATCAGAGAGTCTTGACACGTTTGATGTGATCCAAAAAGGCTAGGGATTGACTCTTTGGTCTTTGTGTAAGACCTAGGTGTGATTTTGATCAAACCCAATTTCGGGTGTTGGTCTAGAGCTATTGTAGAGGCTATTTCAAAGGGGGATTTTATGGGGCTTTGGCTTCTTTCTCGGTTGTGAAGGTGTGGGCACAAGTAATTGAAGTTTGGTGGA
>JXCR01143049.1:56462-147075 GCA_002079205.1 Phalaenopsis hybrid cultivar | reverse complement strand
AAAAGTGTAATTTTAGGAATTTGGCCTTAATTGACATTTAGGCTTAATTCAAGGAGGGAAATGGACAACCTCTGATCTTAATCAGCTTGTTTGGATGATTGAAATTAAAAAGTGATTAATTGGTAGAAACCAACCTCACTTTCCTAATTAAAAGGATAAATTAATAAATTTCTAAATTATTAAAATTTGGAAGTTTATTAAAATTAAATGAACTTAGGACTTAGGGGTATGACATTTGAAGTAAAANAGTCCTATGGCTAGACCTAGGCTACTAAAGAAGTTTTCTAGACCTCAACCAAAAGTGAGGTCAACAGAAGGTAATATTTCTTGATTTGTATGGAGAGAAAAACTCATCCCCAGCGGAGTCGCCAGAAGCTATCAGCACTATTTTTGGTTGGAGGATTTGCTCTAAGAAGGGAAGCTTCAATCAGAGATGCTTGGCATGTTCATTGGAGTCCAAGGAGGCTAGGGATTGAGCCTCTAGTCTTGGTGTAAGGCCTAGTTATGATTTTGATCAAGCTCGATTTCAGGTGTTGGTCTAGAGCTATGTTAGGGGCTCTTTCAGAGGGGAATTTTATGGGGCTTTGCCTTCTCTTGCTGTTGTGAAGGTGTGGGCACAAGTACTTGGAGTTTGGTGGAGTTTTAAGGGATGTCCTGTTTCTGCCCTAATTTTTTAGCTCAAAATTAGGGTTATACAGGAGAAATTAGGGCATTGAAGTGATTGGATTACACTGTGGAGNTATGGGGCTTTGGCTTCTTTCTCGGTTGTGAAGGTGTGGGCACAAGTAATTGAAGTTTGGTGGACTATGGAAATGTAATGAGCTCTGTCCTGATTTTTGGCAAAGTTTTGAGCTCAAAATTAAGTTTCCCCAGTGGAATTTAGTGGGGGAAGAGGGTTGGATTGCATTAAGGGAATCTCAGAGAAACTCTGTGAGAAGTTTGGGGGGCTCTCTCTAAGAAATTTTTAGCACACCTCCCATGGCTGTGGAGATGAGTTTTTGNATTGCATTAAGGGAATCTCAGAGAAACTCTGTGAGAAGTTTGGGGGGCTCTCTCTAAGAAATTTTTAGCACAACTCCCATGGCTGTGGAGGTGAACTTTTATAAAAGTGGCCATGGGGTGGCTCTCAGGGCAAATGTTTGAGTGCATTATTGTGCTTAGGTGGAGGGCAGAGGAGCTCTACAATTTGATTTGGCTAAGATGGCCTCTAGGTTTGATTTGGGTGAAGTTCCATGGGGGTGGCTTTCCATTTTGAGCTTCTCCGGCGACTAGGCTGGTCGGCCATGGCTGGGGGAGGTGNATGTTTGGGTGTATTGTGATGCTTAGGTGGAGGGCAGAGGAGCTCTATCATTTGATTTGAGTGAGGTAGCCTATGAGTTTAATTTGGGTGAAATTCAAGTGGGGGTGGCCCTCAGTTTTGTCTTCTCCGGCAACTAGGCTGGTCGGCCATGGCAGAGGGAGGTGGCTAGGAGCTCAGGGAACCCAGGGGAATATGTCACAACAATTTAATGGGCTGAGGTTTAGTTTTTGGAAAAAAGATCTTAAGCCTAGGAAAATATGGAAATCAAATCCCTTAATTTAGGGGACCATTGGTCCATGGCTCACTTAGCTTGGTTTAGGTGAATTTTGGCTCTGTCTTAGGGTCCAACTAATGGCTATGGTGGAGTTAATTTGATGGCTTTGGGGTGGTTAGGCTAAATTTAGTGCATGGGTCCAAATGGGTGCGAATGACCAAAATTTGGGTTTGGGCTAGGCTAGCCATGTTAATTGGCCCAAATAAATGTTGCATTTGGTGTATATGATCATAAGGAATAACGTTTGTGAAGGATGAAAGTTGTTTTGAGTTCAATTGGGTAGTCAATTTGGTGGAATTTTGAAATTTGATCAATTTGGGCATATTGAGCTATGTTTGGGTATAGGCTGGCCTAGTATTGGGTCAGGTCCAAATTCTTTGTTGTAAATGGTCAATAGAGATCTCATGAAGAGTTTTCAACTTAAATTGGGTGCCAATTTTGAGGTTAAGGCATTCAATTTGATGAGATTAGGTCATGTGGCCAAAATTGGGGCTTTGATCTAAATCAAAATTGGGCTCAAATAAAGAACAAATTGGGCTTGAGTTTGGTCGAGATTGGTCATATCAAGGGCAAATTTGAGTTTAGAATTGAAATTGGGGGAAATTGAGACCAATTTGATAGACATTTAAGATAGATTTGGGGAAAAATGAGTCTTTAAAAGGCAATTTGGGGGTCTTGGTCAAAGATGATCAAATTGGTCAAATTAGGTCATGTGGTAGTTGAGGAAAATTAAATTAGAAATATTTGGGAGGTTTTGGGAATTTTTGGGATTTTTTTGTATTTTTTGGAATTTTGGGCAAAGGAGGTGTATTTTGGTAATTTGGCAATTTTTGGTGATTTTGGGTAGTTTGGATGTTTTCGAAGGTTTTGAAATAATTTTTGAACCAATTTGGGTATTTTGGGTAAATTTGGGAATTTTGGCCAAATTTGGGGTCCCAAGGGTATCAAGTAATTTGGGGGAGTTTAGGGGCAAAAGGCTAGGTTGGGTATTTTGGTAGATTTGGAGTGCCAACCACCATCAATAAGCCATGGAACAATGGAAACCGCATTTTGGGTCCTCTGTGTAGTGGTATTATCTAAACCCTAACATAGGGCTAGTTGGTTTAGGGGACCACCTGGATGAGTCTCCCAAAAGTATCAAGGGACCAAGGCCTATAAGTTTAAGTTTAGGATTGTGAGTGCAAGCATGTACCTTAAGCCCTAGACCAACTCCCAGGGTCAACCGTAAGGTCCAGCAATCTTAAGGGTGACTCATCTTGGGGTTCCCCCATAATGACCCCACCTACTAAGTGCTAGAGGTTAGGGTCAATATATTGAACTTCAAGTTGAGTAGAGAAGAGGGTAGAATTTCTAATGGTGAGGGCTCCTTTTCTAGTTTTCTAAGAATAGTCAATAAAAAGTCCTATGGCTAGACATTAGGCTACTAAAGCAGAAAAACTAAACTTCAACCAAAAGTGAGGTCAACAATGCTATAGAATGAACATTATTGATTATATGATTGTTAATCATTTTCAAGAGAAACGTGAAGTCATATCAGATCAAAATGATGAAGTCATATCAGATAAAAAATAACTGAAGAATGAAACTAAGAGTGATTTAGAGGATAAATCGAATGTTATAAACACTGAGGATTCAAATTATGTTCAGGAAAACTTTGAAATTTTAGATACTACTGAGAATAGCAAATCTATGATTCCTTCTATTGAAAAATCTCCTGAACTTGAGATGAAAGTTCTCCCAACTCATTTAAAATATGCATTTTTTCTGAACCGGACACCTTTACTAATTATTATATCCTCAGATTTAACTGTAAAACAAGAAGAAAAATTATTGGAGACATTGTGAAATTCTAAAAAAGCCTTTGGGTGGACTTTAGCTGATATTAAATGAATCAGTCCTTCATAATGCATACACAGAATTTTAATGGAAGATAACTGTAAGCCTAGGGCAGATCCTTAAAGAAGATTAAATCTAGTTACAAAATAAGTAGTAATAAAAGAAATTTTAATGTGGTTAGATGTGAGAATTATTTATCCTGTTTCTGACAGTTCTTGGGTTAGTCATATTCACTATGTCCTTAAGAAAGGAGGAGTGACAATAGCCGTTAATGAAAAGAATGAATTAATTCAAACAAGAAAAATTTTTTGGATGATAAATTTGTATTGATTATAGAAAATTAAACTTTGTCATTAGGAAAGATCACTTTCCTTTACCTTTCTTGGGCCAAATGTTAGATAGACTAGTTGGCCACAGCTATTTCTGCTTTTTGGATGGATATTCTGGGTATCACCAAATACTTATTGCTCCCATGGATCAAGAAAAAGATGACATTTACTAGCTCTTATGGGACTTTTTCTTTTAGAAGAATGTTGTTCGATTTAAGCAACGCACCTGCAACATTTCAAAGGTGTATGTTGTTTATTTTCTGTGACTTAATTGAGAAAGGAATATAAGTTTTTATAGATGACTTCTCAGCTTTTGGAGTCTCTTTTGATTCATGTTTAGATCATTTATCAAAGTTTCTAAAATGATGTGAAGAAACAAATTTTATTCTCAATTGGGAAAAATGTCATATTATGGTTGTAGAGGGAACTGTGTTAGGACATAAGATTCTTGAAAATGGCATGGAAGTAGATCAAAAAAAAATTCATGTTATAGCTGAATTAAAACCTCCTACTATAGTAAAGGGAGTAAGAAGTTCTTTGGGACTTGCTGGGTTTTACCAGAGGTACATTAAATACTTTTTAAAAATTGCTAAGCCTCTATGTCATATTTTAAAAAAATACACAAATTTTGATTTTGATGATAAATGCCTAAACACCTTCAATTTATTAAAGTAAAAATTAATTACTTCACCCATCATTATTTCACCTAACCGGGAGAAACCACTTGAGTTAATGTGTGATATAAGTGATTACGCTATTGGAGTTGTTTTAGGACAAAAATATGATAAGATTTGTAAAGTTATATATTATGTTAGTAAAACTCTTACTGAAGATCAAATTAATTACACAACAACTGAAAAAGAGTTATTGACAATAATACATGCTTTTGATAAATTTAGACCATGTCTTATCGGAGCCAGATGTATTGTATATACATATCATTCCACTCTTAAATATCTTATGTCGAAAAAGGATGTGAAACCATGATTAATTAGTCAGGTAGTGGATAAGAAAAGCACTGACAATCAAATTGCTAATCATTTGTTGAGAATTGAACAGGAAAATAATGAAAACATTGATGATGACATAAATGAATTTTTCCTAATGAATAACTATATGTTGTTGCTAAGTGGCTTATACCGTGGTATGCAGAATTAGTTAATTGTTTCGTTAGTAACATCTTACCATATGGACTAACAAGCCACCAGAAGAAAAAGTTCATTCATGATTCAAAATTTTACTTTTAGGATGACCCTTATTTATATAAAAAATGTCAAGATTCAGTTATTCGAAGATGTGTACCAATTACTAAAATCTAGGAAATTATTCAAAAATGTCATAAATCTAATTTTTGGGGATATTTTGGAGTGGATAAGACTGCATTTTAAAAGTTTACACCCTGGATTTTATTGGTCTGCATTGTTTAAAGATGTTAATACTTATGTGAAGTCTTGTGATCGATGTCAGAGAGTAGGCAATATTTTTAAAAGAAATGAAACACCCCTAAATTTTACTTTGGAAGTTGAAATATTTGATGTATGAGGTTTAGATTTTATTGGACCATTTGTACCATCTTCAAGGAAAGTTTACATCTTATCAGCAGTGGATTATGTGTCTAAATGGATTGAAGTAGTTTCTTTGCCCCATTGTGATGTTGTGAGTGTTTCAAAAATTTTTTAATAAAATATTTTTACCAAGTTTGGAATGTTAGGAGTGATCATTAATGATGAGGAAAGTCACTTTAAGAATTTTAGATTTAACACATTATTGACAAAATATGGAATTAAACATCAAATTGCCACAAATTATCACCATCAGACCAGTGGTTTAGCAGAATTATCTAATCGTGAAATTAAAAAAAAATGAAAAAAGTTTAAATCCTAATAGAACTGATTGGTCTGCTAATCTTGATTTTGCATTATGTGCTTATAGGACTGCTTATAAAACTCTTATGAGAATGTCACTATATAGACTCATATTTAGAAAAGCTTGTCACTTACCTGTTGAGTTAGAACATAAAGCATTTTTGGCGATAAAGAAATTTAATTGTAAGTTAAAAGATGCTGATGAGAAAAGATTATTGCAATTAAATGAGCTAAAGAAATTAGGACGAATCTTATGAAAATGCTAGAATTTATAAAGAAAAGATGAAACACTGACATGATCAGAAGATTTTAAGAAAATACTTTGAGCCTGGACAAAGGTTTTGTTATACAATACCCGATTGAAATTATTTTCCGAAAAACTTAAGTCTAGGTGGATGAGGTCATTTATTGTGATAAAAGTTTATCCTTTTGGTACTGTGGACATTAAAGATCCAAAACCTAAACGTATAATTAAAGTAAACAGACATAAATTGAAACCTGATGTTGGTTAAGACTTGCCTTCTCATAAAAAAATCTTGATGTTGGGTCAGTCCGAGTAAAACATTCGGATATGTCGAGCTGCCGATGTTAAACTAAGCGCTTGGCTGGAGGCAACTTACAATAATTTTTTTTTTGGATTGATTTATGTTTGTTAGGGTTGCAGTATTGAGTATTACTAGTATTTGATGATTTAAACATGATTTGGACTTAAAAAAATTGATGTTAGGCAGAACGGTGCTTACTAAAGCACTGGCACCTAGGCTCCAAAACTGGCTCCTAAGCATCAGCACACAGTAAGACTGGCGCCTAAGCGCCAGAATCCGGTTCTTAGGAGCCACAATATCTGGATGTGGGAAAAACCACCCAATACATTTTTACCCATTCCTTTCTATTTAAACTGTCTTATCTTTGTCCCCAATCATCTAACAATTTGAAAATTAGGCCTAAGAGAAGAAATTAAGAGGGAGTTTGAGTTCTTTAGTTCATTTGCTTGCTTCCATGGAGAGTAAAAATAATGGTATGTCCAATGGAGATACGTTTGTGCAAAAAGATGCTCAAACCTATTTGAATGGGTTTTAGTGTTGAGTTTGGGAAGAATGACCAGCAAATTGAGAAGGATTGAAGAGGAGCTATCACTTATGCACAACAAGTTACACGAGATATATCATCAGTACGAGCACTTAGAGTGGCAGTTAAAACTCCAATCCAATCACATGGCATGCTATCAGGATTATCAGATAACCATGTATAACAAAAATAATTGGATTGATGAAAAAATGGCTATGGAATTTCCTCCTCCTTTCTTCCACACGTTTGATCATATATATTTAACATTGGAAAAGGGGGATGAAAATTAGGTCAACAAGGGCTGATATTTGGAAGGATTCTAGTGTTTATGTGCAAGTTTGTGTTAACTTTAGTAATGGATGTTTTGTGTACTATGTTATTTAATATTTGAGTGTGTGTTTGTTTCTTTTTAATTTCTAGTGCTTTATTTTGTTTTGTTGTCTGTTGTACTAACACTTAGTGATTATTAATGAAAATAAGTTTTTAAAGATCTTGTGTTATAATGGTGGAATCAATCTTAGATCAAAAATTATAATTGGATAAGCTATTGGAGAGATTATAAATATGAGGTTTGTGTTAAATTAATGAGAAATTTTGGTTTAGAGGATTTAGACTTGTTGTGTGACGGATAAAAATCAAATTATTAAAAATTTTGAATATTGCGCCTCGGCACCAAAACTAGCACTTACGTGCCAGACTTCGGCACAACAGGGCGCCTAGGCACCAGTTCAACTAAACATTCCAAAAGACATGATTTAAACCGAGCCCAAGCCATTTTTGACACCTAAGCTTCATCTTCTTCTTTTTCGCAAAAAAAGGTCCTAGGGATCCTCTTTGTGCTCAAATCTTCAAGCTTTTGGACTTCTTACCACCATATTTCATCCTTTTGAGGTTAGGTCTTCATTTTCATTGAATTTTCTCACAGCTAGACTGGAGGCCAAAAATAGAAAATTTTTGGATTGTGTGTTGAATAATCCATGAATCTAAGCCTCATTTACTTGAAAGAACTTGTAGGGAGCCATTAATCTTAATTTTAGATTTTTTGGAATTTATTTTGAATTTTTAGATGGTTTCTAAGACGAAGTGAGGAAAGGGAAAAGAGGCTTTTGACCATGAAAAGTTCATAAATATCAAAGCACAAATTCATTACAACAAATTTGCATTATCAATGAAGTTCATTACGAAGCAATTTTTTACAGATCCGGTCGTGCCATTGAGAATGTGATCATAGCTCAGCACTGGGAGAACTTTTGTTATTTCACTATCGTAGCTGTCATTTCTATGGTATGAGAGTTTTATGCTAATTTTTTGGAAGCATCTGATGATGAGATATTTGTTCGAGGAAGAGGGGTTGAGTTTACTTATAAGAAGATAAATATGGTGTATGGTCTGCCTCCTGCTACAGATTGCTTCAATTATGAGAATACACCATTTAAAGTAGAGTTAGGGCCCGTTTGGGGCAGCTTATAAGTGCGGGCGGCGTTTTGAAAATGCCACCTCACTGTTTGTTTCACACTTATTGAGAGATTATTGGAAATTGCGTTTTGGAAATTGTAAAAGACGCGGACCGCGGGCTGACTTGAGCGGTCTGCGTTTTGCGATTCTGATTTACCTATTAACCCTCGATCCCTACTTTGCTCCCGTGACCTTGCCTCTTTTTTCTTCGCCTCTTGCTCTCGTGACTCTAGTCGTTCGACGCTGGGCTTTGCCTCTCGCTCCCGTGACCTCTGTTCAAAGCCGGATCCAGCAGAGCTTCGCCTCTCGCTCCCATCACCAAGTCGTTTGATGTCGGATCCAGCAGGGCTTCGCCGCTCGCTCCCGTAACCTAACTGTTTGATGCTGGATCCAACAACGCTTCGCCTCTCGCTCCTGTGATAGCCGTTCGACGCAGGATTCAGCAGCGGAGAATCCATCGTCGGAATCCAGCAGTGGAGAACCATCTACGGATCTGGTTCTTTCTCGAAGTGGTTCTTCGAGCTTCACTCCTTCTCCACCTTCTTTGGTTTTTTTGTAGCCTTCTTCATTTTTTCTTGCTACAGGTATATCTTCTTCGTTTTTCATGGCATTTCACTTTTACAGCGACTTGAGTTATTTTAACTGATTAGGAACTGATTTGGAAAGAATTGTTGTGGTTGCTACATTTCTTGCTGAGTTGGTTTTGTACAGACTGCATCGCCTGCTAGAACATTTTAATTTTATACAATACAGAGATAAATTTGATTTTATGTTTTGCAATATATGTAGTTGGAGACATTATTATGATATGTTTTGTAGCTTAAATATATTTGGAAATTAATTTGATGAGTGATAACCTCTTGTATTCATCAACATTTTTTTTTGCATTGTAATTGTGAGAATAATATAAATGCGATGAGAATATCCACTATTAAAATTTTGGATGTAATGGTCAAAGCCATGATCTGCTAAATGAACTTCAGATCCATCATGAGTTACACGGCTCTGCAAGAACAACCCCAAGGGAAGTGCTTGCAATAACTCTATACATCTTATCTCAAAATGAATCAATAAGAGGGGCTATGGAGCGTTTTCAACATTCATTTGAAACCATCAGCCGATATTTCTCAGTCGGTTTGAACTCTCTTGTGAGTTTGGCCCAGAAGGTAATGAAACCCGAGGATCCAACGTTCCATTCAATTCCTTCACAAATTGCGAATGACCCTCGATACATGCCATTTTTTAAGGTCTGTCTTTTACCATTACATTTATCTTTATACTTTTATTACATTACAGTTTAAAAAACTTTTTAGTTGTAACTCTAAGATTGTATTGGAGCTACTGACGGGACACATGTCGATGCACGACTATCTAGTGAAGAAAAAGTTGCATACATCGGCCGGTGCGGCGCCCCAACACAAAATGTTATGGTCGTATGTGATTTTAATATGTGCTTTACTTTTGTCATGGCTCGATGGGAAGGAAGTGCCCACGATAGTCGTGTTTTCAAGTTCGCTACGAGAAACTTGAGACATGGATTTCTGTACCCACCTCTGGGTAAATACTATTTGGTTGATGTTGAAGTGCCCATTTGAAGGCTGACTATATGTTGGCTTTCGAATGGATCGAAATTCTATTTTTTAGGGATTTAAATGCTTTTTCTGGGCTCAATACGAAGTTGATTGGGGAAATTTTAAATGTTTCACATTGAGTTGTACAGTAGTTTTGTTTGTTCTTTTAATTGATGGAGGATGTGTCTTTGGCTGAAAAAGGAAAATTGTTGTATTTGTTCAACCTCTGTTCTCTATTGTCCTGTATTCAAAAAAAATTGGCACTTTAGGATGGCTTAAATAATTACAGCAACCATTGTGTCATTTATTTTTTTGATGATGGAATTGGGGGAATCCATTTGGGTCCTTGTTGTTATCAGTTTTTCTTCCTGATCGAGATGGAATTTCTGTTTGGATTTGGGATCCTATTTATTAACATTTTCCTATCTTTATTGCTCATATGGTATTAGCTTTAACATTGATGAGATTGTTACCATGTCAGTTGGGAGAGTTGGTAGCAGCTTTAACATTCATGACGTTTTTTTACATGTGCATCTGGCTACCTTCTTAGAGATGCAAAAGTGGTTTTAAGTTAACTTGCTTCAAATTGAAAGTGTACCTGCTTGGTTTTCAGTTGATATGCAGTGGCTTCTATATGCCTTGGCTTATATGTCGTGGCTTATATGTCATCGTATGCATGGAAATTATTAATATGTTTACATACATAACACTCAAAGCATTTTAATAGTGGGTAGAGGAGAAAAAAGTTGGAATTATGTTATTGAGAAAAAAACTTTGATTTATGGCTGGTGCAAGATGCAAATGCAACAATTTTAGTTTTAATTTCAATGCTCATTCTCTCAAGTTCTATTTAATTTTGTTTACATACATAGCAATTGAAGCATTCAATTTATGGATGGTAAGGGATGCCAATTCATACAAACTGCAAAAGTATATTTTGGCCTAAAGGTTTAGGCCAATGCTTGTTAATTGTTCAAACATAAAATTTACATTCAAGGGCATTCCCCAATTTCTTTTCAATATAGTTGTTCGGGATATAGGTTTGTTTAGAGCATTACTTTCCAAGAGATCAAAACTTTCCCCCTTGATTTTAATATTTATTACTTTTATTCATATAATAGTGGAGCACCTTGGATGGCCAAAGAACTCTGTTCCAACCATTGCTTCCATAATTTGGTATGTTGAGTTTTTTTTTGTTATTCTCTCTAGTTTTTGATTGATCAACGCATTTTATAATAATTACAGGACAATGAGCTTGAGATATTCAGGAAAGTCAGGGCAAATGATGTGCCGATGTGGGCTACCGTCATTCCTATTCACATCACGACAGACACATAATTACGGGCGATAATTCTACAGGTGCCCGTGTTGGGGACAAGGACCGGACGACTGCAAATTCTTCAGGTGGGCCGACAGTGGAACTATTTCTAAGATATTCCAATTGGACACAGCTGCTAGGAGTTCAATAGTACCACAACGGGACAACGCTGAATGTGTGGTTTGAGTTCTTCCGTTTCTACGATATTGTATTTGGACAAGTTTGCTCAGGGTTCTGGAGTGTCAGATGCAGGTGGCATGGGTCGTGATATGCTGCTACATTATAAAGTTAACATTATCATATTTTTACGTATCATTTTAACATATTATTTTTTCTTTTTTATGGGCTCTTATTATACTTTGTAGTAGTATGTGCTGGTGCATTTGTCTTTTGTATGTGTAACATATTTGTTTGATGTGATCGGATATGTTTTAGTCATATAAATAAAAATCAACTTTTTGGTATTTTCTTGTCTGAACAGTGATATTTAATTTTGTTGAGAAAAGAATAAATTCTGCTGCACAGATTATTCATTTAATTAAAAAAAATTTTCAAATAAGTTGTTTACAAAATGCACTAACCAAACAGCTAAACTGTTTATTTAGAACAGGAGCAGAATTGTCAATTTTCCAGAATCAACTGTTTTCCATAAGCGCCAACCAAAAAGCCAGACAACTTATCCGGATCAGCTGTTCATCAGTAGATTATCAGGATAAGCTGCTTATCAGCAGAAGCTGGATAAGCTGCAGCTGCCCCAAACAAACCCTTAGACTAGATTATTGTATATCTTATTGATATACGTGGAGCCTAAAAGATCTGTATTGGCATCAATTTTTGATGTCACGAGTGTAGGGTGTCTACCTACATGACTCGGGGTAGTATACAGCCCGTTCGTAACATCCGGTAGTTCAGACACTCATTTGGGACCATTCAACGAGTGTTGAGAGGCACGTATCCAAGGTCATTCTATTAGGCTTTAGATTTTGCTTAGGTAAATGTCGGCCGACATTTTGCACGCCAAAAAAATTTGATTGGGTCGACGCATTTTATTTGTTCCATTGAGCTTAAAATTGGCCTGATCGTCAACAAAGTTTTCCAGATGACCTCAAACAATTTAACATACCACGCGAGTGCGTCCGAAACGTTGATTTTGCATAGGGAGGACATCCATTTTGCCACAACTTTGCATGCGGGTTTAAAATGTGTGAATTATTATTTTGGACCCCATTGCTGAAAAAATTGTCTGAATGACCCTGATGACGAAACGAACTGTGGGATCATGTCTAGAACTTTGATTTTAATTAGGGGGACGTTCATTTCACCATGAGGCTGTGTCCGGGCAAAAAGTGCACGAACGATAATAATAATTATTGTAATAATAATATTATAATAATAATATAATATAAATAAATAAAAATCTATTTTATCCTATTACTACTCACGCGTGACCCGCAACACTGCTCTCTCTCTCTCTCTCTCTCATATCCTATTACTACTCGTCACCTGCTACTGTCTTGAGTAGCGACCCTCCCTTCCCCTAGCATTTCACGAAGCACCCAACCGGGGAAGCTCATAGCTGGACCTTCTCCCTTGCCGACAGCCTCGCTCCGAGCACCTTCCATAGAGATTCACCTTTGCTTTCTTCCTCCCGAAAGCTTTCAGTCGGCCCTACTCACTGTCAAAGCTTGCAATCGACCCGTCGCCTTCTCCTTAAATGCTGACAACTCTTTTCTCTGGAGTCTGAGTGCTCTCTCACACGAGAACCATGGCTCCTTCACTTTCGTTGCAACTTCTTGTGCTCGAGCTCGCTGTCTGGCCTTTCTTCTTCCTCGTTGGCCACTGTCCACCGATTCTCTCTGTCACTGGCTTGATCGCCTCCTTTGCTCCTCGAGACAGCAGAAGTTAGGGCAGAGCTTGGATTCTCCCTTTGGTGTAGTTTTTGCACCACTGATTGGATCCTCCACCAATACACCTCGTTTTCACGCATTTCTGGTGATCGGAAAACCTCGTCGAAGTGATTCATCATCAACGGACAACAAAGGTTTCTTTCTGTCGACATCCTCATGGGTTCCCCTCCTTCACCGTGCTAGTTGTTAACATGGGANAGTAACTTAACTTCAAAAATTTGGGATATATATATATATGTATATATATGGAAAGTAATATCTTAATTTTTGAAAATATGAGACCGAACTGATCTCGTATAGACAATAGTTTAAATAAAAGAACTCAACACTACAAGCCATGAATCTATCCCAGGAGATAGACACATTACTTAATAGTAAAGCTCGATTAAATAAACCAAAGAATTTATGACATTCGTTTTATTCTATGTAACATTTATATTGGCTGAAAAATTCCCCTATCTAATATAAAATATTAGAAAGTGTTTATATTAAGTTTAGTTTCAAAATTTCCTATAAGGGCAAGCCCCTATAGTTAATTACATCTTAGACAATCAAAATCGCCTGAGAAAACTCTCAATTTAGATCATAAGGCATTATCTTCAAGAATCTCAAAGTTTAGCGCTCTCAAGGTTGAACAAAGGAGTAACAAATGGGAAAGACCAAATGAGAACAGTTATTTTCAAAATCCAAAGGGAGAAAACTCAGGGATGTCATGGATCTTGAGGAGAACCTCAATGACTTCCCAATCTATTCTATGGTTTGGCTTCAATTTCAAGAAAATATTATTAGATGTTTCATCCTATCAATTATTATTATTTAGGACTTACACTTGCATGACACGATCATACAAATAGCTTGGAAGACAGTAAGGTTTATGTCATGATGAATGACAACCTCAGAGACTAAAGTGAGTTAGATCTTAAATTGCACAACATGGTTGTGCAAAGTCTGCAAAGGCCTAATGATAAGTTAAGGATTTACATCGTGCTAGATGAACCACTTCGAAGTCTTATGGATTATTATTAAAATTCTATGGAAATTTGTTGTTGTGGACCTGTTTGCTCTTTTGAATTTGTTCTTCTGTACATTCTTGTCATGTTACCCATGGTGTTAGCTCCAAGCTCCTTGCTGTGATGGCTCCAGGTTTAAGGGTTTTATAGTTTTGCAGTTTCAGTGACAAGTTTTGTTGTTTTAAAAATGTAAATTTAATTTTAAAAATGTGTTTTTTTTATGTTTTTCAATTTTAGTTGAGTTTTTCATGTAAAATAAATAAATGCAGGTAGAAAATGATGTAAGGTAAGTAAATAAAATTGCAATGCATAAAACTGTTTGGGGCATAACCCTGAACAACATTTAATACTCTTTAAAATGTTTCGAGTTCATTTGAACTTATTATGTTTTTTGATTGATCATCCAAAGTTAAATTTAGATTCAGTGGAAGTTAATTTTTCTTGTCCTCAACAAACCTTAATGTTTTAATTATCCCATGAGCGGGGTACTTAGACATTTATTTGATGTTTTGTTTAAGAGTTATGTAAATGGATGCCCTAAAGGGCAAGCTTAAATCATTAAGGATCTTGGACTCACAATTAAAGTTGGGTTTGTAGTGTTTTAAAGGTATTCATGATTAATTTAGTTTTCTTTTATAAACCTCATTAAACAAATTTAAATTAAGTGTAGCTCACTACTAAGCCCTTAGTCAAGTTTTCAGGGTAAATTCGCAATAATCAAAATGTTGAATTAGATGTACTTAATTATTATTAAAAGATCATGCTTATCATCTAATCACCAATAAAGGGACTTTAAATGGGTAAGTTACTATCTTCCTAGCTCAATCCCACTACTTAGGCTCATCAAATTAGGTTATCCCCCAAGTCATAATAATTTAGAAAAAAATTACAATTTTACCCTTGTTATAAAAAGGTGACAAGTTGGTTTCTTGCTCTTAATCCTTATGTTTAAAAAATCCAAGAGGATTCATTATGATCAAGATTACCCATTTACCCTTTGACTTAACCTAAAATTTAATTAGGGCATCAAAGTCCCAAAATTACCATTTTGCCCCAAGGACCTTCCACTTCATAAATCATTAAATTCAACTCAAATAATCTTGAAACTTTATTGGTACCCCACTCATGTGTCAATTAAAATATCAGAGGTGAAATTATGATTTTTTAATTTTTCTTTAATTTTTATAATTATTTTTATTCAACATTAGGAATTTTCAATGATGATTCATTTAATTAATCAAGGTAAAGTTCCTATCGTTAGGAAAATTAATAGAGGGTCACCTATATCTGATGATCAATTGGCCCAAATTTCATATTTTTTTTTAGTTATATTTTAATTATTATCATTGTTTATTGATTTTAATGATTAATTAAACAAAAAATATAATTTAATTTTAAAAATTACTTTTTATATTTCTCTTTAGTTTCTTTAAGTTTAGCAAACTCAGAGAAATATTTTTTTTTTTATTTTTATGATTTTTATTTTATTTATTATAATTATTTTAATGCCAAGTTAAGGAAAATATTTTTTTAGCATTTAAAAATACATCACTTTATTAATAAGATTAGGAAAAAAAATGTTTTAGGTGGTGTCATGTGATCAAGGAGTTATTTGTGACATTTTGGTGCATTTTTATATTTTTGTGATTTTTAATTATTTTTAAATTAAAAATTAGCTCACAAATGAAATATTTATTTTAACTTCAAATTATTTTTTTTGGGTGCCCTTGGTCATAAGGATCACTCCAAATTACTTTTCCTAATTTTCATAATTTATTTTATTTATTATAATTATTTTAGTGCAAAAATCCCTCTTATATTGAAAAATAAGTTTTGATATGAAATACAATATAAATTGGTTTCAAATTTTTTCAAAGGCTTAACATTAGTGAATCAAATTTTATGATTTATTGAATTATATTTTATTTTTTTAAATTTTCATGAGTTTTAAGGACTTAATTACTTAAGATAAGACACCTAATTATTTAAACTCATTTTACATTTTTCCTATCGTTCTCTGGACACAGTGAGCCTACTAAAATAAGTCATATATTTTTCTGATCTTTATTTTATTTCATATAATTATTTTAATCAAAAAGAGTAACTTAACTTCAAAAATTTGGGCGTTTAAGATTATGTGTGTTCTCTGGCTTTGAAAAAATTAGAGAACACTCCTAATCATGTGCAAAATAAACCCTCTAAATTTCAACTCATGATGATTAATATTTAATTAAATAAAATTAAAACAACACTGCAATATTTAACTAATTAAAAATAAAACACATGACAAATAATTTTTTATTTTTAGTTCATAATTTTCTCCTTTGTTCACTAAGCAACATGATATTTTTATTTTATTTTTATGATTTTTTTGAAGCTTCAGCATTTAATGAAATCATAAAAGCCCTATTTAATTACTTATCCATGCAGCATTGATTTGATCTTGATGCACACACGGCGACTCTTGATTTGTATGTCCCCGCTCCCGTCTGACACCTTCTGGTCTGTTGATTCGATACACACCCAAATGGACGTCATTCTTTCATCATCCCCATCTGCTCTAACCTGAGAACTGTCTACACTAAACCACTTTGATCTCACTCGATACTTAACCAAATCACTCATGGTTTGTTCCTACACGTGCATCTAACCGAAATGAACATATACATACGGTTGATCATGCATGGAATTAAAGTTCTTCATAAAAGCTAAAACAGAGCTCAAATTTAGAGAAAATGGTGTATACCATAGCCCAAGAGGTGAGGCCTCAATTGGTTGTGTCTTGAAGCTTCAATTTGAGTCCAAGAACGTCCTCCAAGCTTTGGTTTGAGCAGGGTTGAGTCTATGCAAGAGTTCGATCTAAGGGTGTTGCGGCCTTGTCAAAGTTTGGTGCAGAGGGCTCAAAGGATTGTGCTTTTAGTGGGGAACTTCTCCTTATGCTCTTGTGAAGCTTATGAGCAAGTTAATTTGAGGATTGGTGGAAGTTTATAGAACGACAAAAAATTTCCCTGGATTTCAATGAAGAAATTGGGCTTAGACAATGGGAATGAGTGACAAAGGATAGTAAGATTGAACTCGGGGAGGTTAAGAGAAGCTTTGCAAGAATTTTGGCAGAGTCTCACTAAGGACTGGATGCTGCCTATACTTGACATTGAGGGGGTGGTATTTAAATAGCCATGGCCATAGTGGCCAGCAAGGCAATCCAGGGGGTGGAAAAGGTTTCTTATGTGGAGGGCTAAATGGCGCAAATGACCAATGGAGGTTAACCGCATTGGATGAGTGCAATTTAGGTTTGCTCCATGAGGGAAATTTCTTAGTTTTAGGTTTTCCGGCAACTAGGTCGGCCGACTAGGTCTGGGGTGGCAGTTAGGTGGTGCAAGAAAGCTAGAGGGAGGGTTAATTGCAATCAAGATGGGGGTTTAATCTTATAATGATAAGCTTAAGTCACATAACCAAATTGGAATTTCTGATTTGGATTGGATTTGGTTTAGGTCTGAGTTTGGGTCTAGGCTAATTGAGGGTTCAATTTGGTTTAGGAGAGTGTTATGAAGAATTTAGAAATAAAAATTGGGGAAATTGGATTGGCTATGGGATTAAATTTGATGGAATTTTAAGGCATGGTCAAATTGGGGGTTTTTGCTCATAATTAAAACTAATGTTTGGAGGTTGATTCAATTGGGCTCTAAATTGGTGTAAATTGGTATTAGATAAATTAACGTTCAATTTGGATTTAAAATTGGGTGAGATTGGAGTGAATTTGGTGGAGATTGAGATGAATTTGGGGGGTTTGCGCCTTTAGGAACAAAATTGGGATTTTTGTTAAAATTGGTCAATTTAGTCAAATCGGGCCCAATGGGTGATTAGGATTGGTTTAAAGGAGGTTGGAATAATTTGGGAGGTTTTGGGAATTTTTTTGACATGATGGGTATTTTGGTAATTTTGGCAATTTTAGGGGTATTTTGAGAATTTTGGGTTGTTTTGGGCAATTTGAGTGGTTTGAAATGGTTTAAGATGACTTTTGGAGAGAAATTGATGATTTGGGTAATTTTGGAAAAATTAGGGTTTTAGGGGCATTTTGGTAATTTTGGTGAACTTTGTGAGTAAAAGGTCAAAATTGGGTATTTGAGAAAAATTGAGTTTCAATGAGGAGGCTAATCACAAAATTACCCATTTGGTGTAATGAGACCAAGGAAATCCTCCATTTTGTATCCTCCATGTGCTTGTCCAAGTATACACCAAAAAAAATATTCAATTTTTCATATGTATTTAAGGCTTATATTTGGTGATATTACACTTTAAAGAAAGGAATTTTCACATTTTTTTTATAAGTATACTAATTTTAGGAATTTGGAGCTTAAAGGATGCAAAAAGTACAAAATTTGGAGTCAAAAGTAGCGTTTTCCAAAATTTGAACTGACGTCTAAGCGCCAGAATGCAGAGAAGACGACGCCTAGGAGCCAAAGACAGTTATTTTCACAAATACATTAAATTTGGACAAATTTTGAAAAGGTACCCATGGAGATTCTTGAGAAATTCGTCCCAACATTATGAAAGAGTATTTTTATGTCAGAAAAAGTGGTGCGTGTTGAGTGTGAATGTGTGAGGCATGAGTTCCAAGTTGTGGGAGAGTGTTCCAAATGGCTCTAAGAGTTGTAAGAGGAGAGGAAAAAGTGAGAGTTATCTTATTCCTTACAATTCTAGGAGAGATTTGAGTGTTATTATAAAGAGAGAAAGAGATTCAAACAAACTTCAAGGGAATTTCTTGGGGCAGGGATCAAGTTAAGTTGTTTTACTCTTCTTTCTTAGTTCGTAAACTTCTTTTTATATATAAAATCCATGCTTTGTTCTATCTTCATCATGAATTTTGAGTAGATTTCTTTGTCCTTCTCCCTACAAAGAGAAATGATCATGTGAAGAATCAAGATTGTTGTGCATTATTTTAATTTTATATTTGTGATGATTCAAACTTTAAACTTTATTTACTTTTCGATCTGATCAATTGAATTGTTAAAATTGGTTGTGAAACATACGACCCAAGAGGGCTATGCTTTCTACAATAAAGTAAGAATTGCATTCAATTTCATGGATGAGAATGTAGTCCATGGAGTTGAGTGCAAATAAATAAGGAAATATTCATTGATTGGCATAGAATTGTAGACTTTAGGGTGCCAGACTAAAATCCCCAATTTGATCAAGGAGTTTGAAAACTAAGGCGAGATGTTAGCCCTTAGGTAAGGGGAACATAGAAACTCTGGAGTGAGAGCCAGTATCTTCGCAACGTAACTGCAGATTTAGGGACTAAACACTGGATTACCCAATGTTCTTTATTGCTTGTAAAAGGACCCCTAGTTTTTTCCCTTTGGTTTCCATAACAATTCTTCCATATTTGAGTCTTACCCATTTTACACTTTTTGTCCAAACTTTTAAAAGTATTATCTTTTAAAATTCTTGAAGAAAATGTTTTCTAATTTAAATCAAGAGTTTTTTTAGGTGACATCAGTCATTTACGATGTAATTAACTATAGGAGCTTGCCTTTATAGGAAACTTTAAGAACCCAACTTAATATAAACCCTGTCTAATTGTTCATATTAGATATGGGAACTTGTTAGTCACTATAAATGTTCACGAACTAAAACGGATGTTATAAATTTTTTAATTTATTTAATTGGGCCTCACAAGTAGTTAATCTGTCTATTCCTTTGGATAGATGCATTTCTTGTGGTGTTGTGCTCGTTTATTTAAAATATTGTCTATATGAGATCAGTTTGGTCTTGCATTTTCAAAATTAAATCATTACTTTCCTAAACTATAATATTTATATGTAATGTTGTTAGTCCAATGTTCCAAGTGGTGAAAGTTTACTGGAAAAAGCCTATAAAACCTTATGTAAAAGTCAACACTGATGGGAGCTTCTTATTAAACAAGGCAGGTATTGGACGTGTTTTTAGAAACCGTCAGGGAAATTGCTTGCTATTTTTTCAATCCCCTATTATTTTTCAAGATTCCATGGAAGTTGAAACAATGGCACTGTTTTGAGCTCTCAAACTTGCCAACCTAAATCAGTGGAAATTTTTACAAGTGGAAGTGGATTTTTCTCAACTTCTGGATTATATAACAGGAAGGAACAATCCCCCTTAGCATATAATGAAATGGATCAAAAGGATGAAGAACTTAATGATGGAATTGTAATCATGCTGAACTTCAACTACAAGGAAGGGGACTCGCACACTTTCTAGCCAAAAATGGAGCTAAGTCTCAAGGGGTTAGTGTAGTTATCTCACCCTCTCCTTCACTTTATCTTTTGCTTCAGGGGGATAGCCTTAATGCCCCAAACTTAAGACTTGTAATTTCTTNTATATATATATTAAGGGTTGGACCCCCAATAGGTGTGTTGGTTAACTAGTTTCACCTGAGTGATGTGCATTTTGAAGTTGGTCCCGCACTGGGTCCTAAACTTCACCTTTCCCACATATCTTTCGGGTTTGGTTTGTTCTTTTGCAAATCAATCTAAGTCGTTACGTCTTCACCCTCATTTAATTTTAATCAAATTTTTTTAACGTTATAATCACAAATGAATAATAAATTTTAGAATGAAAATAAGAAAGGATGTGCTTAATCCATAAAATGACCTTTGTTAATTTTTAGTGTTCACACTAAAATTACAAAGTGTTGGCCGATACTAACCCTCGGAACTTTTTCTTTGAAGCTGGTATGATGGCGTTCCCTAGTCTTGCTTTCTCTTGAAACCTATCTACCGGCCTATACGCCTGCAACATTGCACAGATGATCAAGTTTGGAGCTAGATTTGACGAATTTGAGGTCGTACTTGGCAAGGCCCCATTCGTCGCCATGAAGGATGTTGCTCCAGAAGTTAAAGAGTCATCTACCAAGTTCAATTTGAACTATCCCCAGAACTTCCTATCTTACAAAAGGCTAGGATCGCTACCACCCCAACACCCGTTAAGTTTGTCGTCCTCGTATCCGTCTGCTCGAGAGTCGTTACACCTACTGCTACCAGATTCTTTGTTACTGTGCATACTGCACGATATGTTAAACGAAAAGAAGTTTTGATTGAATAAGATTCAATCAATGCATTCACTACTTTGCCATCATTATTTGAGATTGATTCTAGTTCAGGGGTTAAGCCGTAGACCAAGTTGCAAAGAAGGAATCAAAACCTGAAGATTCAGAGAGTCGCTAATATACCAAAATAATATACTATTTTAAATACCTATTTTGTGTTTATTTCTGGTGATATTGCACTTTAAAGAAGGGTATTTTTGTGTTTTTGTTGCGCGTATATCATTTTTAGGCATTTGGAGCGAAAATGACAAAAAGGGTAAAATTTGGAGCAAAAAAAAGCCAATTTTGGATTCTGGTGCATGTTGCGCCAGATCGGCACATGATGCACCAGATTGGCGCATGATGCGCCAAGGATGACTTTTTCAAATTAAGGCAGTTCGAGACAAATTTTTGCTCGAATTTCAAAAGGACATTTGTTCTACACACCTCTTGGAGTAATCCAATGCATCTAGACACTTTGAAAGGTTCTTTTATGAATAGATATGACTCTTGGATCAAATGAAATATCTTTTGAATTCAAAAGAGTTGACTTTTGGAGAGAATTTTGGAGGAAATTTTGAATTCTTTTCCAAAGGAGGCAGCCTAAAATAAAAGAGGAAGACTTCTCATTTGTGTGCGTGTGATGTGAGGGAGAGAGAGAGAGAGAAGAGGAGATTTTTTGTTAGGGTTGTGAGAGAAGAGGGAATGTGAGAGATTTCTTCTTCATAACATTTCTAAGAGAGAATTGGGAGTGCATGTAAAGAGAGAAAGACATGGAGAGAACTTCTAGGGATTTTCTTGGAAGGATTGTGAGATAAGTTGTATTTATATTTCTTCTATTTTGCAAACTTATTTTTATATATGAAATTCATATTTTATAGTATCCTTCTCATGAATTCTGAGTAGTCTTCTTTATCCTTTTCCCTACTTTGAAGATATGGTTCTATGAATAATAGATTTTGTTTTCTACTATTTTAAATGATAATAATTTATGATGATTTGAACTCTGATCTTCATTTACTTTTCGATCTGGCCAATTGAAATTTTAAAACTTGTTAAGAGACATGTTATTAAATGAGATATGATTTTTACAACATAAGAAGAATCACATTTTATTTCATGGGAGAGTATGTCATCCATGGGATTAGGTACAAATAAATAGAGAAATATACTTTGTTGGATGTAGAATTGGATATTTTAAGGTGACAGATTAAAACCCCCAATTTAGTTCAGTTGATGGGAAACTAATGTGAGATTGTTAGCACTTAGGGGAGAGAGTAGTGGGAGCTCTGGAGTGGCAGCCAAAATCCTCCCAGCCTAACCTCAGAATTAGGGACCAAACTCTGGTTATTCAATGTTCTTTATAGCACTTGGAAGTGGGTGTTGACCTCACTTTTGGTTAAGGTTTAGTTTTTCCGCTTTTGTAGCCTAAGGTCTAGCCATAGGACTTTTCTATTGACTATTCCTAGAAAACTAAAAATGGAACCCTCACCAATTAGAAATTTCAAAGCCATAAGACTTTCATATTAACTATTCTTAGAAAAGTAGACAAGAAAACCTCAACATTAGAAATTCTACCTCTTCTTTACTCAACTTGAAGTTCCACATATTGGTCCTAACCTCCAACACTTAGTAGGTGGGGTCATTATGGGGGAACTCAAGATGAGTCACCCTTAAGACTGCTGGACCTTAGGGTTTACTCTGGGTGTTGGTCTAGGGCTTAAGGTACATACTTGCACTCACAATTACTCACAATCTTAAACTTAAACTTCTAGGCTTCGGTCCCTTGATACTTTTGGGAGACTCATGTAGGTGGTCCCCTAAACCCACTAGCCCTAGGCAAGGGTTTAGCTAAGAACACTACATAGAGGACCCAAAATGAGGTTTCCATTGGTCCATGGCTTATTGATGGTGGTTAGCACTCCAACTCTACCAAGATACCCAACCTAGCCTTTTGCCCCCTAAACACCCCCAAATTACCTAGATACCCTTGGGACCCCAAATTTGGCCAAAATTCTCAAATTTACCCAAAACACCCAAATTGGTTCAAAAATTATTTCAAACACCTTGAAAACACCCAAGCTACTAAAAAACACCAAAATTTGCCAAATTACCAAAATACCCCAAATTTAGCCCAAAATTCCAAAATTTCCAAAAAATCCCAAAAATTCCCAAAACTTCAAATATTCTCAATTTCATTTTCCTCAACTATCACATGACTCAATTTGGCCAATTTGACCATCTTTGACCATCTTTGACCAAAACCCCCAAATTGCCTTTTAAAGACCCATTTTTCCCCAAATCTACCTTAAATGTCTATCAAATTGGTCTCAATTTCCCCCAATTGCAATTCTAACTAAAATTTACCCTTGATATGACCAATCTAGACCAAATCCAATCCCAATTGGTCCATTATTTGAGCCCAATTTTAATATAGGTCAAACCCCCATTTTGGGCACATGACCTAATCTCACCAAATTGAACCCATAACTCAATCAATTGGCCACAATTTATGTTGTAAACTCTTCATAACATTCCTAAACATCAAAATTGACCTTCAATTAGCCTTGGTGAAATCTCAATTTCACTTAAATTCAACTCAAGTCCAAAAAAGCCCCAAATTTTGCCCAATTTGACTATGTCCCCAAATTTCACCAAATTAATTGCCTTAACCCAAAAATTGGTACCCAATTCATGTTGAAAACTTTTCATGGCATTCCTATTGACCATATTCAACAATCAATTTGGACTTAGCCCAAGGCTAACCCAATCTAGACCCAAGTCTAGCCCAACATGCCCAAATTGATCAAATCTCCAAAATCCTTCAAATTGATCCCCCAATTGAACTCAAAACCCTTTCCATCCTTCACCAAAATTGTTCCTTACAATCACCTACACCAAATGAAATAATTAATTAGGCCAATTAACATGGCTACCCTTACCCAAACCCAAGTTTTGGTCATTTGCACCCACTTGGACCCATTCACTAAATGTGGCCTAACCACCCTAAAGCCATCAAATTAACTCCACCACAACCTTTAGTTGGACCCTAAGACTGAGCCAAAAATCATCTAACCCAAGAAAATGAGCCATGGACCAAGGGTCCCTCAAATTAATGGATTTGATTTCCATTTTTTCTTAGGCTTAAGATGTCTTTGCCAAAACAATACCTCATTGCATTAAATTGTTGTGACATATTCCCCTGGGTTCCCTGAGCTCCTAGCCACCTCCCTCTGCCTTGGACGGCTGGCCTAGTTGCCGGATAAGCCAAAACTAAGGGCCATCCCTCCTAAATTTCTCCCAAATCAAACCCAGAGACCACCTCACTCAAATCAAATGATAAAGCTCATATGCCCTCCACCTAAGCATCACAATACACCCAAACATTGGCCTTGAGAGCCACCCCTTAGCCATTTTATAAACACTTACCTCCACGGCCATGAGAGGTGTGCTGAAATTTTCTCTGAAAGACTTCCCCAAATTGATCCCAAAGCCTCTTTGAGACCTTCTCATTGCAATCCAACCACCACATTGCTCTGAATCCCCTTGCTAGAGCCCAATTTTGAGCTTGAATCTCTGCCTAAAACTAGGACAAAGCTCAGTACACTCCTACACTCCACAAAATTTAAATTAAACTCACCCACACCTTCACCACAGTGAGAGAAGGAAAAGCCCCATTAAATCCCCCTTCCACATAGACTATAACATAGCTCTAGACCAACACTTGAAATCGGGCTTGGTCGAATTCCTACCTAGGCTTTACACCACAGCCAGAGGCTTAATCCCTAGCCTCCTTGGACCCCAACGAATGTGCCGAGCACCTCTGATTGAAGCTTCACTTCTCAGAGCCAAGGTATTGATCTCCTCTTCCTCCCGAGCCTATTTTGATTCTCCATTTGATTAGTCTTGATTTAATTATATGATTACCATATAAATATGTTCTTCTCACTTAGATGAGGTCATAGGATAAACCCAAAGTGATTTGGTTGAGTCTAGGGCGAGATCTTAGGGTTTTAGTGTGGACGGTCAAGGGATCACTCTATCGGGGACGATGACAGGGAGCTATCCGATCGTGCGTGTATCGGATGGACGGAGAAGATCGAGATGGACAACGCTTCCTNAATATCATCACAATTTCTTAAACATTTTTATGGCTTCACCAATTCAAATCACCATTTCATAAATCTCGAGACTATAAGAAAGACAGAGAAAATACTCAGATCTCATGGGGAAAACACAACAAAACTCGGAATTCATATATAAAATCAAAGTCGTACAAACTACAACAAGTAAATAACTTATCTCTAAACCAATTCAAATCACCATTTCACAAATCTCAAGACAAGGAGAAAGACAGAGAAAACTACTCGTCACCAATTAAAATCACCATTTCACAAATCTCGAAACATTTTCATGGCTTCACCAATTCAAATCACCATTTCACAAATCTCGGGACAAGGAGAAAGACAGAGAAAACTACTCAGAATCATGGGGAAAACACAACAAAACTCGAAATTCATATATAAAATCAAAGTCATACAAACTACATCAAGTAAATAACTTATCTCTCATGGGGAAAACACAACAAAACTCAGAATTCATATATAAAATCAAAGTCATACAAACTACAAAGGGGAAAACACAACAAAACTCGGAATTCATATATAAAATCAAAGTCATACAAACTACAACAAGTCACTATTTCACAAATCTCAAGACAAGGAGAAAGACAGAGAAAACTACTCAGATCTCATGGGAAGATCGAAGTGAAAAGATCATCACAATTTCTTAAACATTTTCATGGCTTCACCAATTTAAAAACATTTCACAAATCTCGAGACAAGGAGAAAGACAGAGAAAACTACTCAGAACTCATGGGAAAAATACAACAAAACTCGGAGACAAGGAGAAAGACAGAGAAAACTACTCAGATCTTGGGGAAAACACAACAAAACTCGGAATTCATATATAAAATCAAAGTCATACAAACTACAACAAGTCACTATTTCACAAATCTCAAGACAAGGAGAAAGACAATCACCATTTCACAAATCTTGAGACAAGGAGAAAGACGGAGAAAACTACTCAGATCTCATGGAATCACCATTTCACAGAAACATTTTCATGGCTTCACCAATTCAAATCACCATTTCACAAATCTCGGGACAAGGAGAAAGACAGAGAAAACTACTCAGAATCATGGGGAAAACACAACAAAACTCGAAATTCATATATAAAATCAAAGTCATACAAACTACATCAAGTAAATAACTTATCTCTCATGGGGAAAACACAACAAAACTCAGAATTCATATATAAAATCAAAGTCATACAAACTACAAAGGGGAAAACACAACAAAACTCGGAATTCATATATAAAATCAAAGTCATACAAACTACAACAGTAAATAACTTATCTCTAATTTCTCCCCAAGAACACTCCTTGAAGTTCCTCTGAATCTCTTCATTTCTTTAAAACACACAAGGAAAAACACAACAAAACTCAGAATTCATATATAAAATCAAAGTCATACAAACTACAACAACATCACAACAAAACTCAGAAGACTTCATATATAAAATCAAAGTCATACAAACTACAACAAGTAAATAACTTATCTCTAATTTCACCTATATAAAATCAAAGTCATAGAAACTACAATAATAAATAAACTTATCTCTAATTTCTCCCAGAAAACTCCTCGAAGTTCCTCTGAATCTCTTCCTTTCTTTACAACACACAGAATTCTTCTTCAGAACACTCCTCAAAGTTCCTCTGAATCTCTTCCTTTCTTTACAGCACACAAAATTCCTCTTTGAAGTAGCAAGGAAGTTCCTCTGAATCTCTTCCTTTCTTTACAACACACAGAATTCCTCTTCGAAGTAGCAAGGAGATTTTACAGCACACAGAATTCCTCTTCGAAGTAGCAAGGAGGAAGAAATCTCTCACTTTCCCTTCACTCCTACAATCTCAATTCCTCACAATTTTAGACACTAGTAAATTCTCTATACACTAAAGGAACCTCTCTAACTTCAAGGACCTCTCTAATTTTCGGCCAAAATATTCTTTTAAAGTTGTGGATGAGCTTTCCTAGGAGTTGCCTAAGCATCCCTTCAAAATTTGGCCTCATCCAAAGCTTGAGTAGGTATTACCGTCGATCTCGCCGTCGGCGGCCTCGAGGGCGTCGTCGGTGAGCTTCTGAAAAATTTTGTTTTGTAGCCTCGGGAAAAACTCGCCGTTGGCGGGGTCGAGGGCGCCGTCGGCGGCCTAGTTCAAATTTCAACATTTTGGTCCTTTTCGCTCCAAATTCGTTCTTTTTGCATTGAATGACCCTAATTCATCATTCCTGCAACAAAACATCAAAAATATCTTTCTTTAAAGTGCAATGTCATTAAAAATAGTATAAAATAGGTATAAAAATCTCAACATATTTTCCTTGGGTCAATTAGATGTTTAAGATTTGAGTTATGTTAAGAAAGATATAGGTAGACTTAAGAAGACTTGAACATGTTGTATACAAAAGTGATCTTAATTTATTAGAATTAAATGAAAATATGACACTTAGTAGGACACAATAGAGAAAAATGATTTATATACCTTACCTCACTTAGTGGGATAAAAGGCCTATTGTAATTGTTGCTATGTCTACCACCATCTAAGATTTCATGACAGGAGTGGATTGAGGTGGGGTGGGGCGAGGTGGGGTGGGTGGGTTGGGGCCGGTTCGATTGTGTGTTACTCATACCATGCTAGTTGACCAAGGCTTCCATAGAATGACTCTTCAAGAAGATCTTTTTGCGAGAAATTGTTCTAAGTCATTGTATCACAATAAGGAGTATTGATTTTTCACATAGTTTGCTTCATAATATATAGACTTTCTATAATTTTTTCAATAGAAGTGTTATATTGTTTTCATGTAAATAAATAATATGTTATAAAAATGGTTTCTTATCATTATCATTCTATTATAACTTAAATTTGATCNAAATAAATAACCCTAGCTTTAAAAATTCATATCTTGGTGTAGAAAAATCATAAAAATAAAATAAAAATACCTACTTGCTCAGTGAACAGAGGAGAATAATATGGAAATAATTTTAATCCATATGATGCATATTTTATTTTTAATTAATTAAACACTGATTTGAATGTTTTGATTCTCCATGCATATAGGGATATCACCATAGATTGAAATTTTAGCATGTTGTTACCTCTGTCTTAGGGGATATCTACTGATATTTTCAAAGTCAGAGGAGGTCCCTAAACAGAGATCCATATTTTTAAAGTTTATGTCTATTATTTGCATAAATTAATTGTGATAATTAGTATGTTGATTTGAAAATTCTAAGAAAATTTTGGAAGGTTTACCATGACTAGAGGATCCTTTGGAAATAATTTCATGAGTTAAGTCATTAAGAATACATTTAATCTTCACCAACCCTAAAACACAAAGAAAATTAATTTTAGGTAACGTAGACATTTAAATGACTTAATTTTTAGTCTCCACTAAAATATAAACTCTATAGAACTCCCCATAAAAATTTCAAAATATTTAGAGTTCATTCAATGTCTCAAACTGATTTTTTAAGTTAATTAACATTTTTGGAACTAAAAATGATTTTTAATAGTTAAAATATAACTTAAAAAATTATAAAACTTGGTTTTTGGAGGAATTTTATAAACATAAATTTGAAGTAAAAATAAAAAAATTCATTTTTAGCCTATTTTAAATATTTAAAGTAATTAAAAAATGATAAAAGTCACAAAAATAATAAAATTCATGAAAATGATCTAAATTTTTTTCTAAGCACTTAGGAACAATTGGAATATTTTTGCTGATTTTTTAAATAAAGATATTGAATTTTGAAGCTTAAAAATAATTTTTAAAGGCAAAAAATGGTTTTTTTACTAAAATAATTTCAATAATTCAAAGAAAAATTAGGAAAATGTGAAATTTATTTTTTTGTGTCCCTTGACATCAGAGAGATTTAATAAAAATATAAAACTTAATTTTTCACATTTGAAATATTTTATAATTAATAAACACCACAGAAGTTAAAATAAATCTTAAAATTCAAATAAAATTCAAAAAATCATGAAATTTAGTTCAAAGGCTTCTCTGGTCTAGTTCTACCTCCAATAAAAAAATTTGAAGGGATTAGGATTTACCTTGGTCAAGTTAGGAATTTTCTTTGAAAAATCTTATTTTTGCATTAAAAAATAATTATATAGATAAATTAAATTTTGAAAAATCACACTTTCTCCTCTGATGTTTCAATTGACCCATGGTGAGGTAGTATAAAAATTTTGAAGTCATTTGGATTAAATTTAATGAATTATGAAGTGATAGAGCCTTAGGGGCAAATGTGTAATTTTGGAAATTTAGCCTTAATTAACATTTAGACCTAATTTCAGAAAGGGAAATGGGAAATCTTTGATTCTAATTAATATATTTGGATGTTTAAAGCACAAGGGGTTAACTGATAGAAACCAACCTCACTTGTTCTAATTAAAAAGGATAAATTTGCAATTTTCTTAAATTACATAAATTTGGGAGTCTAGTCGATTAAATGATCATAGATTTATGGTATAATTTTGGGTGTTAATAACTCACTAATTTAATACCCCTATTTGATGAACAAAAAAAACAAAAACATGAATCATCACCGTTACTTATAAGTCAATTTCATTTGCAATGAAATGACTGAGACACTCACCAAAATCTTAAGGGCTTGGTAGTGACTTACGCTAAACAAAGTATCATTTAAATAAGGATTAGAAAAGTAAACATCATTGAAAATTAAAACATCTTTCAAACACTACAAGTCCAAGTCAAAATTTGGCAAAGTCTCTTAAACTTGTCTCTGTAAGGGTCTTCACCCACATAATTCTTAAATGGAATTACGAGTGATAATTACCCTATTCTTAGAGATAATTGAGACATCAATGCTTACTGAGCACTAAGGGTATTTACATGATGAATTATTAAGCAGCATAATAAGTTTAAAAGAACTCAGGATTTTCCACCAGGCAACGAGAGAGTAGCACAGACCTGCTTCTCTCTCTAGATCTATTGGATACTTCAAAAATATGTTTTACTTAACAAAATCATCCTTAATTGAACTATTAAGGACCCACCAAGATATGACATAGGGTTAGGAAAACTACCAAAACATGAATTGCCCTCATATGCATTTTAAGCTTCAGGTGGTGGAACGAGATAACTTGTCAGGTACGCTTTTACAGTTTTCAGCTTTGTCTTTCTTGTACTTTTATGCTATAATTTTATGCTTACATAAATTTGCATGCTAAGCAACGATGTCACCCCACATGAAAACTAAAACTATAAGGATAGCTATAAAACCAAAACCAAAACTAAAACTAAAATCAACCAAGATAAAATTCACCGCCACAACATTAAAAATATAAAACAACTCAAAATTTAATCACAAACATCACACAAAACTACAACTTCAACTAAATTAAGACGTTTTTATCGGATGATCGAGAATTCCTCGGAGGAGGTAACCTACGGTTGCTAACGAGCCTTCCCACGGTCTAAATGAAATTATGGAACTTATTAAGTTGAGTTTAGTAAGTTCATTTGGACTAAGTGAATCCAATAAAAAATAGTGGTGCCAAAAGGAGGGAACTGTAGGATCCTAATCGGTGTCGCTCTAATCAACTTTAATATGCCCCCATAAAATTTAAAGAACTACAACCATAGGCCACCTGATTTGACATCATAACTTGACACACTAGAAAACTCAAACTTGTCATGACAAAGAGCTTGAAGCTAGCATGGTGGGCAGCACAGCCATCTTCCCCAGCTATATCAATCTTCCTTCCTTAGATATAAACAACAAAGCCATAGGACTTTGAGGTTGCTTGATTAAGCAACGTAAATCCTCACCTTATCTTTAGGACTTTGTATATCCCTACAATACAATATAAGTCCTAACTCGTCTTAGGATTCCGAGGTCGTCGTTCGTCACGACCTAAACCCTCACATCTTCCAGGCTATTTGTGTGATAGTTTAACATGAATGTAAGCCCTAATTAATAAAATTGACAGGATGAAACATTTAAATATTTCTCCTCAGAAATGAAGCCAAACATTATGATAGCTTGGGAAGTCACCGGGGTTCTCCTCTGGATCCATGATATCCCCTAGCTCTTCCTTCTTTGGACTCTACAACAAAATATTCCAAATTTGAACCAATCCCCTTTCACACTTCTACGTTCAATCTCATTAAAAAGTCTNTTTCCTCAAAATTGAAGCCAAACATTAGGATAGCTTGGGAAGTCACCGAGGTTCTCCTCTAGATCCATGACACCCCCTAGTCCTTCTTCTTTTGGATTCTACAATAAAAAAATGTTCCAAATTTGAACCAATCCCCTTGCACACCCCTATGTCTGATTTCATTGAAGAGTCCTACCCTATGAAATTCCTTGAAGATAATATTTCTTGATTTTTATCGAGAGTTTTCTTAGGTGGCTTTGGTCATTTAAGATGTAATTAACTATAGGGGCTTGCCCTTATAGGAAGCATGTCCGAACCGAGCTTAATATAAACTCTATTTAATTCTTTATATTAAATAGGGGAACATGTTGGCAAATACAAATGTTTCGTAGATCAAACAGACGTTATATATCCTTAGTTTATTTGATCGAGCCTCATTTCAAGTCTTGTGTTTATCCTTCGGGATAGATACAGAATTTGAGGTACAGTGCTCTTTCATTTAAACTATGAAATATACGGGGTCTGTTTGATTTCATATTTTTCTAAACTAAATATATATATAAATTTAAAATTCCTTATGAAGCGGGCGACGGGATTTCAATTCCGGTGACCGACAGCTTCTTACGGGCAACTCCTCCAACCAAAAATAGCGCCGATAGCTTCTAGCGACTCCGCTGGGGACAGCTTTTCTCTCCATACAAATCAAGAAATATTATCTTCACACATCGGTAATGTGTCCATGTCCCTCTTAGACCAAATTACCCTTCTTCCGTTGGCATACTTTACCCATTTCTTTCTTGGGAAAGTACAACTAACTCTATAGACTTCAGGATTATCTGTTCAACCATCGTTGAATAGAGGGGTTCAGGAGGCCATTAAGGACTTTTTAAATTCTTATGTGGGGTCAGACCCTTAATAGGTGTGTCGGTGGACTAGTTCCACCTGGGCATTATCTGCCACTAAATGGGTCCCGCATTGGGTCCTAAAGTACTTCACATTTCCCTTCTAAATTTGATTTGCTATTCTGCAAATTAAACCAAATCATGTTGTGTTGTGCGCACTTTAAAATTTTCTTACATTATTTAAATTTTCCACTTGATTTTTCTTAAACAAAAATTTAAAATACCCATAAATTAAGACCCGCCCGGTCTACAGATCAACCTCTATTTTTAGTGCTTGCATAAAAAATTACAAAGTTTTGGCCATATAGCTAACCCTGAAACTTTCTTTTTTAAAGTCTGCTGCAATGGCCTACCCAACGCTGACATTTTCCTACAACCTGCCAATGAGCCACGAAGCCCGTAACCTCGCTCCTAAGATCAAATTTGGAGCTGGATTTGAAGATCTCGAGGTCATCCTTGGGAAAGCCCCATTTGTAGTGATGAAGATTGCCGCTCCAGAAATATAGGAACCGTCTGTAGAATTCAACCTTAACTGCCTTCAAGACTTCCCTGCCTGCAAAAAGGCCAAAACTACTGCCGTCACGGCACCCGCCAAACCTGCTATCCCCGCTGCTGCTAAGGGGAAAGAAGTAATGATTATTGAGGATTCGATTGAGGGATTAGTTATCCCACCACCCGTGCTTGAAATCAGATCAAGCTCAAAGACTGTACCACTGACCCAAACCCAAAAAAAGATCCATAACAGAAGGGTTCAGAGGGCCATCAAAGCCCAGGCTCTTAAGAAGACACCCGTTAAGGAGGAGCCTCATCAAGATGAAGAAGGATTACTAGAAATTTATCCACTCCTACGTGGGAGTAGATTCCATCCACTGACGGATACCGATGGATACGAGAGTATTCGGAAAATTGTCGCCGCATTACCACCACTTCATGGACATGGTGAGGAGAGAAAGAAGTTCACTCCTATCACCCCAGTTAGTGCAGTTTTCAAAAGGCTAGCTGCCAAAGAAGGATGTTCAATTAGCGAGTTACTTAAACGAGTGGGACATGCAATTTCCGAAGGAAATTTTGAAAGATGTCAAGTCTGTCAGACAGTCTCACAAGACAATTGGAGTGCCACCTACTCGCATCCCTGTTTGGTTCCATTTAGGGAACAGAGTTGATACCGTAGTGATTACTACTGATTATACCACCACCAGGACCACAGGCCATCGACCGGTTAAGTCGAGACTGGGTCCGAAAATCTTACCCGTCACCCATTATGGAGATATTTCTACAATCCCAAAGGCAAAGACAAGACAATTACCTGGTATTGTAGCATGTCTACACCATAGGGAGCATATTTTCCCTCGACATAGTGATGTTTCTACTAAAACACTCCGTCTTGAGACATCATCGTCGAAAAAGAAAAGGTATGGGTACCCAAGGTTGCTGTACCGATACAGTCCAGTAAGCCCGCGGGACAAGAACATGGAATGAAGCTAGGGTCTGAAATATCTGACATCTTTTCAACAATAGCCAGCAAGATGGAGGAACAAGAAGAGGAGGTTCATCAGGGTCCTCTAGATCTCAAAGCAATTAAGGAATTGATAATTGAAGAAAAGTTGAGAAGCTCAGGATCGAGATTTTCGAGTTAGCTCGAGAGCATGGAGTCTTCATCGATAGTAACAATGATAATTTTGATTACAATGATTACCTAGAGGAAGATTTCATGGAAGTCCATGTAATTAAAACCAAAGCCGCCACATCTGTGCGCGAGGCTCAACCTCTCACCGAAGATAACGTCGTAGATGAGCTTCGTAGGGCTACCCTCCTAAGGGATGAACAAGTTAGACTACTAGAGAAAAGAATAGTAGAAATGGCCACAGCCTTGACTGTCATGACCACTATTCAGGGGAAATCACAAGCGCCGCAATTGGCTTCTCTAGAGATCAATCAGTCGGAGATCATACATATCACAGATGAAAGAAGACAGATTGCTTCAGCAAACAGAGATGAGCAACATAAAAAGGATTCTCCATCGGGTGCCATGCCAGAGAAAGAATTCAAACAAATGATCGAGCAAGTTCGGGATGCCTTAATCCAATCTAAGGGTGGTGCATTAATTTTAAAGGGTATACCTTACCCAGAGGAATTCGATGCCGTGACTTTCCCCAAGGGTTTTATGGCCCCAAACTTCAAGATATTTGATGGGACTGGGAATTCCAGACAACATATAGCACATTTTCGAGCCAGTTGTAGCAACACGAGGAATAGTGAAGCTCTACTCTTCCAGCAGTTCGTCAGCAGCTTGTCAAGAATTGCTTTCGACTGGTACGCTGACTTGGCCAGTGGGTTAGTTAAAACATTTTATGAGTTGGAACAACTATTTGTGAAAAGATTCACCGGGGCGCAACATCATGTGTCTATTGGAGAGCTCATGATGGAAAAATAAAAGCCTAGCGAAACTTTGGTGGACTATATTTTGAGGTAGAGAAACCTTAGCATGAAATGTTAACCTCAGCTACAGGAACATCATGTGATTGAAATTTTACTCAAGAGCATACATGGGCCAGTATCTTTCATGCTCAAGGGGCTCAACATCAAATCCTTCAAGAGGCTACTCAATAAAGCCAGTAGTCTTCAAGAAGAAATCAAGCACATGGAGTCACACGAAAAGGCTAAGGTGACTAAAGTGTTTAAAAAGAAATCAGAAGTAGTAGCGACCATCAACAAAAGAAAGCAGCTGATGAATATATATGCAGAAGATCCTCTCCGGTCTTCGTCGCAGTATGCTCAGAAATAGAGTAGTCAATCCAACTAGCGACCGCCTCAAGAAGGATCACATCAAACAGGGGATAAGAAAATGTCCCTATCAGAACGACCTAAAACAATGTATTCTTTCAAAGATGAAGCTATACCTAAAATATTCAGAAGTTTGATAAAGAAGCTGGAATGTAGACTACCAGACCCGAAGAAGCTTGAAGAGGTAGATAAGAAAAATGAACCAAATTATTGCCCATACCACCGGTTGCTCAGACACACTATAGAGGGATGCTTCGTCTTTAAGGACTGGCTGGAGAGGAACCTTAAAGAAGGGAACATAACAATCCCAAAAAAATATTTAAGAGAACCTGAAAAAGGTTCCATAAATATGATTTCGGTCGAGCCAATCTCCCCAATAGATCTGTGTACTGGAACATATGGATAGAGTACAACTTGTGACGAACTCAAAAGGGTCAAATACAGGATTCATCAAAACAATCTTTTGCATGTACCAGAGAAGAGGGATGGAATGAGATCTAGAGAATATCATCCAAGAAAATACTGAACAAGATTCAGTCTGCATCAGGATAAGCCTCCATTTAGAGTCTGCAACATACCAAACCCGAGATGAAGGTTTCACCAAGAGATCCATCATCTTTAAGGACAAAGAAGAAGAAGAAAAGCGTCACTACAAAGATTGATAACATGGTGGGTAGGATAGGGACTGCCTCTACCAGATTAGTTGTCTCGGATTCAGGGAATAAAATCCTTGAACCCTTGACTTTGTATGATTAACTTTTTCTCCCTCCGGGGTCTTATAAATAAAATGATTGTGATTTCGACTACATTTTAATTGTTTCTAGTGATAGAATAACTGATTACGACCAATAAAATTTTGATCTTGATCCCCAAAATGATCCTCAAATCATACTCAAGTCTGATGAACTTGTTGTCAAGTCCAAAGAAGAAATCAATGACACTGCTTACGACAGCACCGGAAGCGAGGAGCCAATTCTCGAGCACCATGGTACACCGCTTACTATCAACCTAGATCTTTCTGATAAAGAGGAGACACTGGAAGATTCAATAATGGTTGCTCAAGAAGAATAAATTACGGAAGTTAACTTAAGGAGCGGAAAAGTGTTACCACCAAGAACAACTCCAATAGATAAAGGAAAGCAAATAATAGCCCGAGAAGAGATACCTCCACCTCCACCAGTGGAAGAACCACACAATCAAGATAAACTTGGAGGATCATACAAAGTAGATTACAACGTTCTAGCTCATCTTAGGAAGTTGCCGGTCTGATTAAGCATCTACGACGCTCTGACCCTATCACAGGAGATGAGAGAGTCTCTGGTTACAGCTTTGCTTGACCCAAAGTTTTTCTTAGCTCAGTTGGCCAGCACATCCTCAGATGAAGTTTGTTTGTTGCAAGAACAACCTGGGGTAACCTTCACAGATGAAGGCTTGTAGCTCGGTACTGCCGACCACAACCGTTCACTCTACATCTCCCTCAACATTGGCAGATTTGTGTTGATCCAAATTTTTAGTAGATCTTGGAGCATCTCTTAACTTTATGAGCCTACAGATATTGGCCTATTTGGATATTGAAAAGTCAGTTTTTTAAGCTGAAGCAATCTTCTATGGTATGCCCTATCAACCTGTGGTATGGGCGGTTGACCTCACTTTTGGTTGAGGTCTAGAAACTTCTTTAGTAGCCTAGGTCTAGCCATAGGAGTCCTATTGACTAGTCTTAGAAAATTAGAAGAGGTACCCCACCATTAGAAATTCAAAGCCTTTGACCTCACTTTTGGTTGAGGTCTAGAAACTTCTTCAGTATCCTAGGTCTAGCCATAGGACTTTCTCTATTGACTAGTCTTAGAGAAAATTAGAAGAGGTATTGTAGCCTAGGTCTAGCCATAGGACTTTCCTATTGACTAGTCTTAGAAAATTAGAAAAGGTACTCCTCAGCATTAGAAATTCAAAACTTTGACTAATCTTAGAAAATTAGAAAAGGTACCCCCACCATTAGAAATTCAAAACTCTTCTTTCTACGTCTTAGAAAACTAGAAAAGGTACCCTCACCATTAGAAATTCAAAACTCTTCTCTTTACTCAGCGTCCAGAAAACTAGAAAAGGTACCCCCACCATTAGAAATTCAAAACTCTTCTCTTTACTCAACTTGGAGTTCCAAAACTAGAAAAGGTACCCTCACCATTAGAAACTCAAAACTCTTCTCTTTACACAACTTGAACAATGTTGACCTCACTTTTGGTTGAGGTCTACAAAACTTCTTTAGTAGCCTAGGTCTAGCCATAGGACTTTCCTATTGACTAGTCTTAGAAAATTTAGTACCCCCATCATTAGAAACTCAAAACTCTCCTATTTACTCAACTTGAAAGTCTACATACGGATTTAGTAGCCTAGGTCTAGCCATAGGACTTTCCTATTGACTAATCTTAGAAAATTAGAAAAGGTATTGTAGCCTAGGTCTAGCCATAGGACTTTCCTATTGACTAGTCTTAGAAAATTAGAAAAGGTACTCGCCTAGGTCTAGCCATAAGATTTTCCTATAGACTAGTCTTAGAAAATTAGAAAGGGTACCCTCAACATTAGAAACTCAAAACTCTCCTATTTACTCAACTTGAAAGTCTACATACTGATCTTAACCTTTAGCATTTGGTAGGTAAGATCATTATGAATTAGAAACTCAAAACTCTTCTCTTTACTCAACTTGAAGTTCCACATATTGGTCCTAACCTCCAGCACTTAGTAGGTAAGTAGAAATTCAAAACTCTTCTTTTTACTCAACTTGAAACTCCACATATTGATCTTAACCTCTAAATTCAAAACTCTTCTCTTTACTCAACTTGAAGTTTCACATATTGATCTTAACCTCTAGCAGNTGTATGCATGTATTAGTCAGGATATGGTGTCTACGGTGTAGTGTCGTATTTGTTCTTTCGTGAGTGTAGTATATGTGCAGTGTCTGTAGTATCTGTTCTTTTGTGAGTACCGATTCTCGAGACTTTTGAAAAAAGGTTAGAGTTGTTAATGATCTAAAGGTGAAAGGGCATTGCACTAATTGAATGTTGATTTTATACTTTCAGCTATAAACTAAGCTGTCAAATGGTTCTCTTACATCATTGCCTATTACCCCTCGTCTCGAACTAATAGGCCACCGCAATATTTCATATGCTCATTCAAAAAATTTTGTATAGCTCATATCAAGAAAATGAGAGAAGTAATCATTTAAGCATTTCTATGACAGCCGTCTACCACCTTTAGGTTAAAACTTACGAAATTTATGTAAACAGGAAGCTAATCCTAACAAGAGATAAAAATCGGCTCCAAATATATATTCCAAAGCATAAAAATAAATTCCAACGGGTATTCGAACAAGGAGCAGTATGGAGAACCAAAACCGAACCCCAAATATATTTTCCAAGCCATAAAAATGATTTCCATCATATATTTGAACAAAGGACAACAAGGAGAACCAAAACCCAAATTCCAAATGTATTTCCAATAATGTTCGAACAAAGGGGGCAGCAAGGAGAATAAAAAAAACGAGCCCCAAATGACTATCCAAGTCAAAAAAAATGTTTCCAATGTTGAAGTTCAATTAAAGAGAGTTATAGGAAACATAATTGAACTTCAACATAAGAGCCAGATCAAATCCAGCAAACAACCGAAAGGAATAGGCCACCAATAAGCCAAAACCGAGCCACCAAATGGCTATCCAAGTCATCAAAATTGATCTCAAGCATGTATTTAAATACGAAATAGAAAAGAGAACCAAAATGAATTCCAAATGTGTTTCCAGCAATGTTCGAACAAAGGGGGCAGCAAGGAGAATAAAAAAAACCGAGCCCCAAATGACTATCCAAGTCATAAAAATATGTTTCCAATGTTGAAGTTCAATTAAAGAGAGTTATAGGAAACATAATTGAACTTCAACATAAGAGCCAGATCAAATCCAGCAAACAACCGAAAGGAATAGGCCACCAATAAGCCAAAACCGAGCCACCAAATGGCCATCCAAGTCATCAAAATTGATCTCAAGCATGTATTTAAATACGAAATAGAAAAGAGAACCAAAATGAATTCCACATGTGTTTCCAGCAATGTTCGAACAAAGGGGGCAGCAAGGAGAATAAAAAAAACTGAGCCCCAAATGACTATCCAAGTCATAAAAATGTTTCCAATGTTGAAGTTCAATTAAAGAGAGTTATAGGAAACATAATTGAACTTCAACATAAGAGCTAGATCAAATCCAGCAAACAACCAAAAGGAATAGGCCACCAAAAACCGAGCCACCAAATGCCTATCCAAGTCATTAAAATATTTCCAGCATTGATAAGTAAAGACAGCCATGGTATAGATATTCACGAAGAAACTTTGTTTCTTCATCAAAGAGATGATCAAACTAAAGTATCATTTCCATTTGATCTATTCATTTCATAATTCAGGGGAGATTATCACATAGACAACTAATCCAAATATTAAACAACATTCTAGGAATAAATGAAACCTGACCTTAATTCCTTGTTAACGCAAGAACGAGAAGAGTAAGAAAATCCTGAAACAAAAACTTCCAACAGAGAAAGAGCTCTCAACACCGTGTTTCTCCAAAAATNGTTAACGCAAGAACGAGAAGAGTAAGAAAATCCTGAAACAGAAACTTCCAACAGAGAAAGAGCTCTCAACACCGTGTTTCTCCAAAAAACTCCAAAGAATAATCGCAGCCCAATCTTCCTCAAGCACTCGAAAAAGAGAGCTGAATTTCTTGTTAGCTCAAGAAAGGAGAAGGTGGGGAAAATTGCCAGTAAGAACGCTTCCAAACAGAAAAAAAAGCAGCACTATTTCTTTTCCAAAATTTCAAAAAAACATCGCATCCCATCTTCCCCTCTCATGGGGTATTTATAGGTAGAGATGAGAGAATGGCTCACCGGCGGTGAGCATTGGGACGGTGATGAGAATCACCCACGAAGGGTAAGTAACACAACAAGATTCGAAATAGGAAGGTTACCGGACTCGTTTAGGCGGATTTGCGAAGCCATCGACAACGAGGGCTTGGAAAGGGGGAAGATGGCCGGAAGACCGGCAAGAAACCCTCAAGTTTCGGTCAAGAGAGAAGAGGAGAAAGAAATTTCGCTAGAGCAAGGAACGCAAGCGCGAAAAAAAAGGGCGTGAGATTATTTTTTTTATAGGGATTTTAAAACTTTTTTAAAAAAAAAAAATCAAATTTTGTGCAATTCGTTCTTGTGCTGCACCCCAACAAAATAGGTGTCANAGATGGCCGGAAGACCGGCAAGAAACCCTCAAGTTTCGGTCAAGAGAGAAGAGGAGAAAGAAATTTCGCTAGGGCAAGGAACGCAAGCGCGAAAAAAAAGGGCGTGAGATTATTTTTTTTTATAGGGATTTTAAAACTTTTTTTTAAAAAAAATCAAATTTTGTGCAATTCGTTCATGTGCGGAACCCCAACAAAATAGGTGTCCTCCCTAGCAAAAATCGACGTCCCGGACGCAATGGCGTGATCCGTTTTGTCATCTGGGATCACCTGGACAAATTCGTCGGTGATCGAGCTAAATTAACTTTAATTCGCGCGTGGCACGACAAACGAAATTATTTTAGCTCGATCAGAGCCNTCTGGGATCACCTGGACAAATTCGTCGGTGATCGAGCTAAATTAACTTTAATTCGCGCGTGGCACGACAAACAAAATTATTTTGGCTCGATCAAAGCAGTTTAACGAGAGATTGATGACTAATCCTCGCCTGAACGACAACCATAGTCAAATAAACTGCTTGCGGTAGAAAGTCAGACGTCAAACGTAGTGGGGTCCACCTATGTCTTTTCAAATTTCTATAGGAGTCCAATTTGAGCTTCAATATGCCGGCTTTTCGATTGACTCAACCGAATATTGAGGATCTAAACCGTCCATATGAAACTACAAAGAGTAAAAAAAATGGCTTGAATTTCTAAAGGGGTGAGTCCTAGTCTATTCCTCTAAGAGAGTCAAAACAGAGAAATCTTAAGGCTAGATCCTAGGGTATCTAGAGAAGGGAAAAGAAGACCTCGAAAATTGAGGTCAACACACGAGTAACACCCTCAGTTGATATATCACTGTCAACGTAGGTTTTTACCACCAAGCTTTTTCCTGGGTTACTCTTGTATCTGCTTATAACTCCCATTGCATGATTAATATCCTGCCCCTGCCGAAAACCCTTTTCAACAAGTCCAGTATTGTACCTCTTACTGCCACCAAACACAGTCTTCACCCGGTACACTCACTTATTATGCAATGTCTTCTTCCTTGGTAGAAGTTCTGGCAGCTCCCAAGTTTGATTCTCTGGTAGGGAATCTATCTCCTCCTTGGTCAGCTCCCACTTGCTCGAATTCTTATCTTGCAAGATTTCTTCATAACTCTGTGTTTATCTATCATTTTTCTTTACAATGTCCGGCTTTCTTGCCTTTGGCGCTCTACCACTTTTCAGGAAATTGACATTCTTCTGCTTCCCCATAATGCATCTCCGACTCATGTGTCCTCGCCTGAGTAAACTTGTAGTCATTTATAGTGTATCAGTTTTCTTACCCCGAGCTAGTACTAATGCTCCTTTGGTAACCTTCCAGGTGCTATCTCAGAACACTACCGAATAACCACCCTCATTGAGTTGCCCAACAGAGATGAGGTTTTCTTCAACTCAGGAACATGTCTGATCTTTTGCAAAGTCCATTTGCTTTTATTAGAGTGTAATATCAACGTCTCTCATCCCCATCACGTTAAGAGTTTTTCCATCAGCTAGATATACCTTCTCAAAGTTACCTGCAATATAATTTCACATTAAGTCCCGATAAGAAGATGTATAGAAAGAAGCCCCTAATTCCAGTATCCAGTCATCAACAGAACTGTGAACTGTCAAAAATAGTGCATCTTATATTTCTTCAGTTACAACATTAGCGTCATCATTCTCCTTCTTCTTATGATTCATACAGTTCCTTTTTATGTGGTCAGTCATGTCATAATTCCAGCAGGTTGTCCGTTGACCATACTTTGATTTTGATCATCCTCTGTTTGAGTTTCTGTCATGTGATCTCCCTCTGGAATCAACAAGCAGCGTCGAACTTAAATACGAGGCATCGCCAAAATCCTTTATGTGCACCTCCTCAGCCAAAATCAAATCACGAACATTATCATATTTTAACTTAGATTTACCTGCAGAACTGCTAACTGTCATCCTCATAGCTTCCCAGCTATTTGACAATGAAGCCAACAATATCAGCGCACATATCTCATCATCAAAATCAATTTCAACTGATAAAAATTGATTTGTGATAGTGTTGAAAACATTTAGGTGTTGAGCAACAGACACACATTCTGTCATCTTCAAGTTGAATAACTTTTTCATCAGATGCACTTTGTTATTAGCCGATGGCTTTTCATACATACCTGATAAAGCTGTCATGAGATCTCCAGTAGTCCTCTCCTTGATGACGTTGTGGGCGACCGATCTCGACAGGATTAATCGTATAACCCCCAAAACCTGTCGATCCAACAGATTCCATTCCACCTTGTCCATTTTTTCTGGTTATTTTCCCAGTAACGGAAGATGAAGTTTCTTCCCATAGAGGTAGTCTTCTATCTGCATCCTCCAGTAAGCAAAATCTGTGTCATTTAACTTCTCGATCCCCAATTTCATCACTTCGTCTCCACCCATCGTTCTTCTTTGGATTCGAACCCAAGCTCTGATACCAGTTGTTGTAAAAAATGATGACAATAAAACAAAAATTGGAACGAGAAAAATTATATGCAGAAAAACACCAGAGTGAGGAGCTGCAAAGGATTTTTATACTTCAAGGAATTACACCGTCGAGCGCCTCGACGTTTACAAGAAAATCTCTATTTTTTTCTTTCCCTTCATCTCTCTCTGTTTTCCTCTCTTTCTCTTAGCTCTCAAGAGGACTTGGCTTGTCCTTGCTTAGCTTGGTTCTTCTCCTTTAAGCCAAAATAGGCTATTTATAGAAACTATGAGAGAGGTAGGTGGGAGGTAGGTGAGCAGTAAGTGGGATGTGGTAGGTGAACGATAGTTGAGAAAGTATGTGAGATTCTTAATTAGGAAGTTAATTAAATTCTTTGGACCGGGTCTCCACATTACCCANGGAGATCAGAGAGCCTGCAGATACTGCTCCAGAAGAAGATTCAGATCACTTCTTCTTCTTCTTCTTCTTCTTCTTTGTTTTGCGGCTTTGAATTAGCAGCAATGGCGGAAGAAGCGGGGACAGAAGTTAAGATTTGCTGAGCAGAGATGGGCGGTAGAAGGCATGGCTCTGTGCTATTTCAATCCTTTCACGAGGGTCATTCATTGTTTCATCTCTCAGGGCTTGAAGAATGGCCTGCACTGAAACTTCCCTGTAGAAATAAATTAGGGTGAGTGCTGGAATTCGGTTCTTCATCAAGTGGTAAAATGAAAAGATACTTTTTATTTTGGTTCATTTTATCCTAGAGCCTATAAAGTGTCAAATTAGTCATCAGGCTCATTAAATTGGGGCCGAATTAATCATCCGTTGAGATTATTGTCCGGCAACATCTGAGATTTCAGGGATCAAGATTTAGTGAATCCCGTAAATCCGGATTTACTAAATCCTGAATGGGTTAAATCTGAAAATCTGTCTCACAACGGCTTTACTAAATTCTGTAAATCTAATAAAACTGTTTGGCAATTTATGTAAGGATTTGAGAAGTCACTATGACTATTGGAGACAGTCGGAAGTTCGCGAAGTTAAATCCATCAGTTCGTGGAATTTAGGATTTACGGGATTTATAGCCGAAATTTGCAGAATCCGGATATACGACATCGGGGAATTTATTTTGTCCAAAATGATACGCTTAAATCCATTGCCAGATAGCCCCTAAAAGAGTATGGGGACTAATTGACGTTTTTATAGATTTTGGGATTAAAATGACCATGCAAAGAGTTAAAGGGACTATTTTGACACTTTTCCACATGCCAACCAATTCCTATTTATTTACATATCTAATACCTAAACTTCATTTTTTACATTTATATAACTCAAATCTTTCATATCATATAAAAATACCATCACTTTAATTTTTAATATGCGAAATACACCTAGTCAAGTATAGGTATGTGGTGTGCATGTAAAAGTTGAAGTTTAGGACTTCAATAAACTGCAGCTGCCCCAAACAAATCCTAACATGTAAATACATAAGAATTGAGTGGTGTGTATGTAAATCTTCCTTTTTTTTCAAGGAAAAGAGAGAGCCAAAGCTTAGTGTGATTCAAGGCAAAATGTGCAGTGATTGTATTAGGTCTGTGCATTTTAGTCCCCATAGAAATGACAAAGTTGACGAAAAAACCCAAATTTTATGAAAAAGACCAACTTTTTCAGATTTGGAGTGTTGAGAGAATAAATTGAACGTTTAAAAAGCCGTTGACTAAAATAGGCAATTTTGATTATTACTACTTTGATCATAGCATAGAACTAAAAAGGGAAGAAATAGAACCAACCTTTTTATTAAAATTTTGTAGAGCGTCTTAAGGATGGGGCATAACTCGACAGGAACGACCGGCTCGTTTTGATCCGGATGTAAAACGCTTAAGCTGGGCTGACTCAGAAGTGCATAAAAAGCGCCCACGGCAGAAACACCCTACAAAGTTAAAAAAATAGAGGCAATGAATTGTAGTTGATATAATTTTTAGATCTCCCTTGCAAGCATTAAAAAAATAGGGGCTTTTACATAAATAGCATCCAAAATTTTCATATTTATCTATCTCACACCTAAACACGGGATACAGACTGAATCCGAGTCAACCCAAACCCGATCCAAGAGTTATTCAAATCAAATCCAAACAGAAATAACTAAGATTTCAAAATATCTTATTTTCCCACAGTAATTGCCTGAAATGCGAAGAAGAGTTATTATGACTCAAGAAGCAAACCTGGATCATCCCTTTCCCTTTGATGCTGTCGCCCATATCCGGACTCAAGTCCCCCTTCGCAAGCATCTGGCCGTACCACGCATTTCGACCTTTTAAAAGTGTTACGTATGTGTCCGCGAGCAACGGACCAGCGAGCTTCTCCGGTTCCTCGGCTAAGAGATGAGTTATAAATATCATCTCAGATGTACAGTGTGAGAAATATACTGATTTGCTAGTTGCGCTCTCATTGGTTAGGGAAGCTACCATACCTGAAGAGAAGAAAAGCAGATCAAATATTAAATTTCTTAAAGAATCAGAGAAATTGGTGATGGAAAGTCAAGAAAGAAGCAGTTAGGACNTATTTCTGACAGAATCAGAGAAATTGGTGATGGAAAGTCAAGAAAGAAGCAGTTAGGACATACCTGGTTAAACTAAAAAGTGGTCTAAGGAATAATGATTTATTGTTTCATGTGTATGAATGTAAATATTGAGAAAATAACACATAATAAAGGATAACAACATTCTTTATGATTTCCTTGAAGAATATTATGAAAATGGCTTACAATTATTCATCAAAATTGTTAAAAGTTTCCTTGACTCTTTGCGGGAGGCCATTTTAATCCCAGAGTTTATAAGTGAGTCAATTTAGTCCCTAAGTTCTTTTAATATGAGTTAAATTAGTCCCTAGTTATAAACTCTGGGACTAAAATGATCCCATTTTAAATAGCCAATTGACTATTATGACACTTGAATTGTAAGCAATATAATTTCAGCAAAACAAGTAATTGAGAACATTGATCAAACCATTATCTTCTGTGTTCAATTTTTTATGTTATTGTGGAAACTTTAGATGAATGCATGTGATGAGGTATTTAATAACATGAAACAAAAGTCGTAAAGTAAGCTAAGGAACCAAAATCTCATGAAACAAAGATTGTATCAGAGGCTTTTTGCTTAATTCTTGGATGTTTTTTGAGGAATACAGCAATATGGCATCGTTGTAGCCAAGCTAGAGCTTGCTTCTACTCCGCTTGTTAGCTCATGATTCGGCTCATTAAAAAAAAATAATATAAAATAGACTTAAAATATATTAATATTTAATACATTAAGTATGAATTATTAAAAATATTTAAATATTTATATCAGGTGATTTATTATTATTTATCCTCTGATTATTTATTAATTAGTTCATTTTATTATTGAATTAGCTTGAAACAAAATCATTCTCCCTTTCATAATAAACGAGTTGTCCCATGAATCGACTCGAACTCAGAATAAACTTGAACTTGATTAATTAATCAAACTCAAACTCAAACTCAAGCCAAGGGTGGCTTAAGCTTGAATAGACTCAAATTATTCATATTTCTAATATCACATGATAAAGGGTAAGATAATTATGGCATTGTTCGTTTTGAAGGAATCGAAAGAGAGAATTTAAATATGAATACAATCGACAGTTCACTACATCACATATTAAGATTGTCCGATGTACTATAATACTTTCACATAGGCACCCTAATGTTTTAGTCCAATATTTGATTCATTTAATACTACAAATAATGCAAAATCATAAATAGTTAACCTTCCAAATGTAAATGCAATTCAACAATTTGAAATGTAGAAAAATTGATGAGTAAAGCTGTACATATTAGCTTTTAAGTAGAATTAATCTTGCTTTGCTTCCTTCTAGTGATTGACCAACCAAAATACTAATTTCAAACCAAGTATGGAAAAGAAACTGAAAAAACTGAGAAACTCCCAAGATTAAAATGCAACAACAGTAGAACATCAGAAGCAAAATACGGTTGTCTCAATGGCAAGGCCGAAAAAAATGATGAAGGAATTGTTGAAGTTTCCAAGAGGCAAAAAAGGATTCCTTAAGAAAAACATAACACTGAAAATGTGAATATATTCACATTTTATGTTTCCATGAGCAACGTATGAAAAAGCATAAAATAACTGGGTATTTTGAATTTAAAGGGATTCTATGACTTTTTCAACATTTTTAGCTTTTTTTCCCTTGAATTTGTATATTTACACTTTTAGACGATTTTTTATGCCATTTTGGTATTTTCGTGTGACATAGGACATCTTGGGATCTAGAATTTCTGTAATGAAATCCTACAGTCATTCCCTAGTTTTCCACGTGGAAGAATATCGGTATAAATTTTGTATGTAGGTTTCGACAAATATTGAAAAAGAATAAATCAATTTTTAGCGGTAAATTAATTTTCAAAAATATCACATTTCATACCATTAATAAAATTTTGGGATATTACACACAGATTACACAAAACATTCATATTTACAAATTAACAGCCCAAGTGATTTTTTTGAATTACCGAATCGATGTATTTACGCGTGCCACGATCAAATTATTGAGAATTTTATAAGAAAGAAAAAAATGGGTTGGGGTTTTAACATGAATTTTGATATTTATGTGAGAATTTGAAAAATAGAGGAAAGAGGAAGGTTGATTTTTAAATAACATGCTTCAGGTGGCCTGTATGTGATCGCCCCTAAAATTTTTAATGCATCTCATATTGTTAAAATGTAATTTAATAAAGTGAATATATTTACATGCATTACTTATAATAATTATTTGTGATCAAGATATCAAATTCATAATTATTTCAAAAATACCTTTAAAACAAGAAAGTTTAACATGGATCTTTAATTCCTTACCATACACAAATTGATCATCTAACTAAAGCGTATAGTAGATTTATTATGTTATAAGATATAATACCCCATAAATATATGTGAAATTTTATATTGTCTACTGGCTAAATTTGCTTATAATTCATCCATCAATATATATATATTGGCATGACTACATTGAGATTATCACAAGGTATAGCCTAAAAATTTGTAAATAAAGTTAAATTTCCTAAAAATACTAGGCCTTAACACATTTACAAAATCATTAGCAAAGCAAATGCATAAGTTGCATAAGGTTAATGGAAGAAAATCGGCTAATAATTAGAAAAATACAAGCTTTTTGTTAATGCCAATAGAAGATATGTGGAATTTAAACACGGCTGCAAAGTCCAAAAAGGCTTCCATAAAAGATTCCTAAGAAAATGAATGTGAGGAAGAAATGGCCAATTAAAATTTTATAGTCCACTACTTTTGGATAATTGTGGGCGGGAATAGATGATGTTTTAACACTGAAGTTGTGCATGATTCCTGCTCTTGAGACTTTTATATGCATGAGGCTTTGTGAAAATAATTTACTTACAAATAGTAATTGCGATATTACCGCTATTTTTTAATTATCTTGCAGTCTTTTATTTTTAGTTATCCGGGAGTGCAAAGCTATTTGGGTTAGAATTTTGGGATTTTAACTTAAATTAATTTACTTAAATTAATTTGAATGTTATGGCACTTATACCAACTAGCCTAGGATAACAAAAGCTACAAATCGTTTCTCTTGGGGATATAATGAGCTATTATTGGAAGGAGTAAAATTTCTCCTTTTCATTTAAATCTTACGAGTATAAGTTGGTTGTGTAATTCCCCTAAGCATGGTATAAGTTTGACTGCAAATTTTGAGAGAAATCATCTCTTTATGGCAATGAGAGGCCAAATTTTTCTCACTTAATATTTTTTTGTTGTATTTCATTTATATAATTTGATATTTACTCATTTTGGGCTCTTAATTTTGAACAAAAATAGACACATAAAAATACAATTTGTGAAAATTAAATTATTTTTTATTCATTTTATATGATCCTATATGGATTTCTCAAATTATTTTAAACATTTCCTTAACAATTAAATTTTAATTTTAGTATTGCCCATTAATTAAGATCATTTTTTATACAATAAGCCCAAGTCTTCCTAGGCCTACCTCTGTCTTTCATAACATAAGTCAAATCTAAAACATCTACTCTCCTAATCGGATCATCAGATGGTCGACGTTTAATGTGACTAAGAATCTAAAACATTTACTCTCCTAATCGGATCATCAGATGGTCGACGTTTAATGTGACCAAATCATCTAAGAGGCCTCTCTCTAATTTTGTCTGTCATTAGAGCTATACCAACCCTATCACGAAGATATTCATTTCGCGTTTTGTCTCTAAGTGTAAAGCCACTCATCCACCTAATCATTTTCATCTCGGTAACACTTAACTTAGTATTGTCATTATATTTAAAGAAAGTATGTTGATGAATTAATTTCCTTTACATAAAATCATACTACGCACAATATAGTTGCATCAGAAAATTAGAGATATATGAACTTGCTCGAACATTATCTGAGGGATGGTTAGTGTGAATGTAATGAGCGGCCTTTTATAACTGAAATTAAGATTCTATGGCTCCAACATAATGAAAAATCAAAATGAAATAGAACAACTAGATGCAAGCTCATGTCTCTAACATCAACTATAAACCTCAAGCTCTTCATCAGACACATCACACATATTGCTAATTTAATCAAAAGTGTCAAATTTCGACATTGCTTGTTCTACTTCACAATCCTGCCTAATAACATGTTAGCCCCTTTCCATTATTTAGGCTCCTTTTCAATCAAGCCTATTAAACCACCTTCCTATGTAGGACAATCACTGAAATCTCAAGCTTCCTTAAACTACAATATGCTATGTTTGTATAAATATGAACTTTTTGATGTGAGATACATAAATACATAAGAATTGTGCGCTACATATGTAAATTTTCCTTTCTTTTCCAACTAGATCCGCCATGACTTTCAACTACATNAAAATACGGTTGTCTCAATGGCAAGGCCGAAAAAAATGATGAAGGAATTGTTGAAGTTTCCAAGAGGCAAAACAGGATTCCTTAAGAAAAACATAACACTGAAAATGTGAATATATTAATCTAATTTTTTGTCGAGAATACCTCTTTATCTCCATTTTCAAAATCTAAACTGAAGAAACATAAAATGTTCCATGAGCAACATATGAAAAAGCATAAAATAACTGGGTATTTTGAATTTAAAGGGATTCTATGATTTTTTCAACATTTTCAGCTTTTTTTCCCTTGAATTTGTATATTTACACTTTTAGACGATTTTTTATGACATTTTCGTATTTTCGTGTGACATAGGACATCTTGGGGTCTAGAATTTCCGTAATGAAATCCTACAGTCATTCCCTAGTTTTCCATATGTGGAAGAATGTCAGTATAAATTTTGTATTTAGTTTTCCACAAATATTGAAAAAGAATAAATCAATTTTTAGCTGTAAATTAATTTTAAAAAATATCACATTTCATACCATTAATAAAATTTTGGGATATTACATACAGATCACTCAAAACATTCATATTTACAAATTAACCGCCCAAGTGATTTTTTTTTGAACNGCATAAAATAACTGGGTATTTTGAATTTAAAGGGATTCTATGATTTTTTCAACATTTTCAGCTTTTTTTCCCCTTGAATTTGTATATTTACACTTTTAGACGATTTTTTATGACATTTTGGTATTTTCGTGTGACATAGGACATCTTGGGGTCTAGAATTTCCGTAATGAAATCCTACAGTCATTCCCTAGTTTTCCATATGTGGAAGAATGTCAATATAAATTTTGTATTTAGGTTTCCACAAATATTGAAAAAGAATAAATCAATTTTTAGCTGTAAATTAATTTTCAAAAATATCACATTTCATACCATTAATTAAATTTTGGAATATTACATACAGGTCACTCAAAACATTCATATTTACAAATTAACCTCCCAAGTGATTTTTTTTGAACAACCGAATCGATGTATTTACGCGTGCCACGATCAAATTATTGAGAATTTTATAAGAAAGAAAAATATGGGTTGGGGTTTTAACATGAATTTTGATATTTAAGTGAGAAATTGAAAAATGNCGAATCGATGTATTTACGCGTGCCACGATCAAATTATTGAGAATTTTATAAGAAAGAAAAATATGGGTTGGGATTTTAACATGAATTTTGATATTTAAGTGAGAATTTGAAAAATAGAGGAAAGAGGGGGGTTGATTTTTAAATAACATGCTTCGGGTGGCCTGTACGTGATCGCCCCTAAAATTTTTGATGCATCTCATATGGTTAAAATGTAATTTAATAAAGTGAATATATTTACATGCATTACTTATAATAATTATTTGTGATCAAGATATCAAATTCATAATTATTTCAAAAATACCTTTAAAATAATAAAGTTCAACATGGATCTTTAATTCCTTACCATACACAAATTGATCATCTAACTAATGCGTATAGTAGATTTATTATGTTATCAGATATAATACCCCATAAATATATGTGAAATTTTATATTGTCTATTGGCTAAATTTGCTTATAATTCATCCATCAATATATATATTGGCATGACTATATTGAGATTATCACAAGGTATAGCCTAAAAATTTGTAAATAAAGTTGAATTTCCTAAAAATACTAGGCCTTAACACATTTACAAAATCATTAGCAAAGCAAATGCATAAGTTGTATAAGGTTAATGGAAGAAAATCGGCTAATAATTAGAAAAATACAAGCTTTTTGTTAATGCCAATAGAAGATATGTGGAATTTAAACACGGCTGCAAAGTCCAAAAAGGCTTCCATAAAAGATTCCTAAGAAAATGAATGTAAGGAAGAAATTGCCAATTAAAATTTTATAGTCCACTACTTTTGGATAATTGTGGGCGGGAGTAGATGATGTTTTAACACTGAAGTTGTGCATGATTCCTGCTCTTGAGACTTTTATATGCATGAGGCTTTGTGAAAACAAGTTACTTACAAATAGTAATTGCGATATTACCGCTATTTTTTAATTATCTTGCAGTCTTTATTTTTAGTTATCCGGGAGTGCAAAGCTATTTGGGTTAGAAGTTTGGGATTTTAACTTAAATTAATTTGAATGTTATGGCACTTATACCAACTAGCCTAGGATAGCAAAAGCTACAAATAGTTTCTCTTGGGGATATAATGAGCTATTTTTGGAAGGAGTAAAATTTCTCCTTTTCATTCAAATCTTACAAGTATAAGTTGGTTGTGTAATTCCCCTAAGCATGGTATAAGTTTGACTGCTAATTTTGAGAGAAATCATCTCTTTGTAGAAATGTGAGGCCAAATTTTTCTCACTTAATATTTTTTTGTTGTATTTCATTTATATAATTTGACATTGACTCATTTTGTGCTCTTAATTTTGACCAAAAATGGAGGCATAAAAAATACAATTTGTGAAAATTAAATTATTTTTTATTCATTTTATATGATACTATATGGATTTCTCAAATTATTTTAAACATTTCCTTAACAATTAAATTTTAATTTTAGTATTGCCCATTAATTAAGATCATTTTTTATACAATAAGCCCAAGTCTTCCTAGGCCTATCTCTGCCTTTCTTAACATAGGAATCTAAAACATCTACTCTCCTAATCGGATCATCAGATGGTCGACGTTTAATGTGACCAAATCATCTAAGACGACTCTCCCTAATTTTGTCTGTCATTAGAGCTATACCAACCCTATCACGAAGATATTCATTTCGCGTTTTGTCTCTAAGTGTAAAGCCACTCATCCAGCTAATCATTTTCATCTCGGCAACACTTAACTTAGTATTGCCATTATATTTAAAGAAAGTATGTTGATGAATTAATTTCCTTTACATAAAATCATACTACGCACAATATAGTTGCATCAGAAAAATTAGAAATATATGAACTTGCTCGAACAATATCTGAGGGATGGTTAGTGTGAATGTAATGAGAGACACCTGTTATAACTGAAATTAAGATTCTATGGATCCAACATAATGAAGAATCAAAATGAAATAGATCAACTAGATGTAAGCTCATGTCTCTAAAATCAACTATAAACCTCAAGCTCCTCATCAGACACATCACACATATTGCTAATTTAATCAGAAGTGTCAAATTTCGACGGTGCTTGTTCTACTTCACAATCCTGCCTAAAAACATGTTAGCCCCTTTCCATTATTTAGGCTCCACCTTTTCAATCAAGCCTATTAAACCACCTTCCTATGTAGGAAAATCACTGAAATCTCAAGCTTCCTTAAACTACAATATGCTATGTATGTATAAATATGAAGATACATAAATACATAAGAATTGTGCGCTACATATGTAGATTTCCCTTTCTTTTCCAACTAGATCCGCCATGACTTTCAACTACACTGCCTAAGACCTTTTTTTAACGATAATGCAAGTTTCATGTTATTTTAACTGTCTTATTTACAAAATCTAATATAATCTTTACAACATTCACTTTATTTATAGAGCATTGTTGAAACTAATAAATTCTTACCCGCGCCAATAGCATAGACGTTTTTCAAGCCACCCATAACTTCGTGAGTGACGAGGTCGCTATTATCCCACACAATAAAATGAGGTTGCCTTAGAAACTTTGCAAGAGATTTCCTCCATTTTTGAGCTCCGCAAATTCTAGCATTGGCATACTCCTTATTGTAAATTTCCGAAGCAATATTTGGGCCTCCAAGGTAAAGAATGTTCTCAACAGGAACACCAGCTGCAATACAGTTATTGAGGCATTGGAAATATGAGAGAAAGAAACAAAACAGCATTAAAAGAGAGAGAGAATAAAAGCATTTAATTGTATAGGAATATGGTTAGTGATAGAATTTTCTACAAAAATGTTCTACGGAAGACATCTTTTCCAATTCCACTTTCAGGAATTCAACTTATTCGATCAAGTTTAACAACCAACTATATACGAAAAACACGGGATTTCCGCAAAATCTTACCACTGCCTACCCCGACGGGTTTGACGGAAAGCAGCGACATGCATTATTCTAATCTATAAATGTTGACATAAACTAATGATAGAATTAAATAAGGATACTAATGCAAATAAGAGCTATAAATTAACTTCAATATCAGGAATCAAAGCATAAAAAAAACAGATCCAATGTTTCCAAACAGTAATCTTTAAAGCATTCCTTACATCATTTAGCTTCAAATGACTAGGAAAACCAAATAAATTTTGAATTTACACAAATCAATCTACATTCTCCAACCGAATCCACATTCAAACTAAGTGATTTCCCAGATCTGGTCTAGCCCAACAAAAAAGAGAGAAACAAAACTTATACATCCACATCAACTCCAAGCACAAGAACTAACAATATATCAAAAGGATCAATAAAAATATCATTTTTAGTGTAAATTTATCCAGGAAGTGCAGCAATATTCTATAAAAAACTGAAATAATGAAGCTGAAAAACTCACTGGCAAATTGAATCATCTGTGTAGGAGTTATTATTCGCGGAATTGGATCCAATGCTGCCTCTACACCCTTAGCCAATGATATTATGATCGGAACAGTAATCCTCTCCTTCCAATACAGACTAATCTCCTCAAAAACCTCTCTCGTCTCCGTCGACGGCAATCCATTTATCACAATATCCGCATCCCACACCGCCTCCTGCAAATTCGTCACAACTTTGAGAGGACAAAGTGGCGTTTCGATCATGTTCAAGCAAAATCCATCCCTTAGAATCTCATCAGCATACAGAGTTCGATCACCCAGTCTCCCCTCAACGTATTTCAGATAAGCGCAGCGCCGAATCAGACGCCGGAGCACATCCTCTCTAGAGTTAATCACCTCAAAGAGATGTTCGGCTGTCGACCGATCCACGGATCTCCCCGGCCGCCGCCATATCCTAATCTGAACTTTATCACGAAATTGGCCATAAGCATCCTGCAACAAGGCGGCGAAAACACTGCCCCATGCGCCGGCACCAATGCTCACTATCTTCAGGAGATCACCATTAGGTTTTCCCAGCAAGCTTCGGAACTCATCCAATCTCTCCTCTGTACCGTTGGAATTTGAAATCGATCCGTTGGAGTGGATGGAACCATGCTCTCCCTGCGCACTGCTGACCATCTTCCTTTCTCCTCCTACCAGTAAGATTTATGCCGGAGCTAANCGTTTCGATCATGTTCAAGCAAAATCCATCCCTTAGAATCTCATCAGCATACAGAGTTCGATCACCCAGTCTCCCCTCAACGTATTTCAGATAAGCGCAGCGCCGAATCAGACGCCGGAGCACATCCTCTCTAGAGTTAATCACCTCAAAGAGATGTTCGGCTGTCGACNATAAGCGCAGCGCCGAATCAGACGCCGGAGCACATCCTCTCTAGAGTTAATCACCTCAAAGAGATGTTCGGCCGTCGACCGATCCACGGATCTCCCTGGCCGCCGCCATATCCTAATCTGAACTTTATCACGAAATTGGCCATAAGCATCCTGCAACAAGGCGGCGAAAACACTGCCCCATGCGCCGGCACCAATGCTCACTATCTTCAGGAGATCACCATTAGGTTTTCCCAGCAAGCTTCGGAACTCATCCAATCTCTCCTCTGTACCGTTGGAATTTGAAATCGATCCATTGGAGTGGATGGAACCATGCTCTCCCTGCGCACTGCTGACCATCTTCCTTTCTCCTCTTACCAGTAAGATTTATGCCGGAGCTGNCCAGCAAGCTTCGGAACTCATCCAATCTCTCCTCTGTACCGTTGGAATTTGAAATCGATCCGTTGGAGTGGAAGGAACCATGCTCTCCCTGCGCACTGCTGACCATCTTCCGTTCTCCTCCTACCAGTAAGATTTATGCCGGAGCTGAAGCGTATGAACAAACCCTAATCCTCTCACTAAAAGCCGACTGAACGACTCGATCCGATACAAAAGAAGATGGGGGGCTTCACCCTAATGTATAAATAAGCGAGAAAATCGCAAAAGCAAGCAAATCAAAACCAGATTTTGTGGAAAGGGTTTTCTACAAAACGCAAAAAGCATTCTTTCTTCCCCACCAAAATTTCTCACCGATACAAAAGACGAAACGCAGAAGCCATTCGATCAATCGTACCTCATAACTTCGGAATCGCCGCCATTAGAGGGTTCGGCCATCTACCCAAACCAAAAAGGGGAGATTTATAATAATTTAGCCGACAGCTTCCTCGTTGTCGTGTACGAAATTGTCAAACGAAATCGCTTTCAAGTATGAACAAAAGTTGGCGATTTGGATGAGAGGAACAGCAGTTGCAGCTAAGAAAGGTGATGGGGGTGGTTGGAATTCATTAGGGAGATGAAAGCAAGATTAAATTTTTTTTTTTTTTAAGGGAGAATTAATTGAAAGAGCGAAGCTTTCGGTGTGGTTTTGATGATGAGAGATTTGGGCGAGGTGTTTGAATTAGGAAGTGAAAGGGATGGGCTTAGCTTGGGAACGAAGCGGCCATTAATGGCTTCCGGTTACCTCAACTGTAAAATAAGTAAAACTAAATGCTGGAGATCAGAAGATAGGTCGCTGCTGGTTGCATTACAATGCAATCAATTTGGAAAATTTTCATATAATCTTTTATGTATTTATAAGAAAATTTAGGAATAATTGCATATAGAACATAAGAAACAATATTATTTATAAATCAAGAATTTAAGAAAATTTTTGAACCGTCAAACCAATGTACGTTGTTACCGTCAAATCATAGTAAATTTGATAAAAATAAAAAATATGGGTTGGATTTTTATGATGACCTCGAATATTTGAGCGAAAATTTGAAAAATAAATCAAAGAGATTGCTTGATTTGTAAATAACAATATTTTGGATGGCCTGTATGAAAATTTTGCAAGGGGAGAGTGGGTGATGATGGGGAGAAATTATTGCTACGGACACGGCATGCATCTCTGCATACGGTGTCTGATCCTGACCGTAGATCACGGTGATATACGGTCAGGATTATTTCAGTTTTTTTTATAAAAAAAAATTAAGTGGGGCTCACCGAACCAAAATACATCCTAACCGTAAATCAGTCAGGATCAGACACCCTTTCGATGACTGGAGGTGAAACAATTCATATTAGATACTTAAAATAAAGAAATATTTTTTAAATAAGGAATGAATTTCATTTTACTCATGTGTGATTGGTCATATATTTCACATGAATAAAAGCTTTTTGCAATAGTGAGATAGACATTATCTTTGGTATACTACAAATATTAAGGGCTTATTTTATCATTTAGCGAAGCTTTTTTAAAAGTCACGTTTTTGAAATACATTTATGAAAAATTACCATATTATTGAAATTAGGGCTGTCAATTTGGCTCGTTGTTCGTGAACAGCTCGTGTTCAGCTCGTTCGTTAAACCTAGCAAACCGAACGNCTTCACCCTAATGTATAAATAAGCGAGAAAATCGCAAAAGCAAGCAAATCAAAACCAGATTTTGTGGAAAGGATTTTCGACAAAACGCAAAAAGCATTCTTTCTTCCCCACCAAAATTTCTCACCGATACAGAAGACGAAACGCAGAAGCCATTCAATCAATCGTACCTCATAACTTCGGAATCGCCGCCATTAGACGGTTCGGCCATCTACCCTAACCAAAAAGGGGAGATTTATAATAATTTAGCCGACAGCTTCCTCGTTGTCGTGTACGAAATTGTCAAACGAAATCGCTTTCAAGTATGAACAAAAGTTGGCGATTTGGATGAGAGGAACAGCAGTTGCAGCTGAGGAAGGTGATGGGGTGGTTGGAATTCATTAGGGAGATGAAAGCAAGATTAATTTTTTTTTTTTTTTAAAGGGAGAATTAATTGAAAGAGCGAAGCTTTCGGTGTGGTTTTGATGATGAGATATTTGGGCGAGGCGTTTGAATTAGGAAGTAAAAGGGACGGGCTTAGCTTGGGGACGAAGCGGCCATTAATGGCTTCCGGTTACCTCAACTGTAAAATAAGTAAAACTAAATGCTGGAGATCAGAAGATAGGTCGCTGCTGGTTCCATTACAATGCAATCAATTTGGAAAATTTTCTTATAATCTTTTATGTATTTATATGAAAATTTAGGAATAATTGCATATAGAACATAAGAAACATTATTATTTATAAATCAAGGATTTAAGAAAATTTTTGAACTATAAGACAGATGTATTTACGTCTGTCACCATCAAATCATCGTGAATTTGATAAAAATGAAAAATATGGGTTGGATTTTTATGATGACCTCGAATATTTGAGCGAAAATTTGAAAAATAGATCAAAGAGAATGCTTGATTTATAAATAACAATATTTTGGATGGCCTGTATGGAAAATTTAGATACTTCAAATTAAGAAATATTTTTTAAATAAGGAATGAATTTCATTTTACTCATGTGTGATTGGTCATATATTTCACATGAATAAAAGCTTTTTGCAATAGTGAGATGGACATTATCTTTGGTATACTACAAATATAAAGGGCTTATTTTATCATTTAGCGAAGCTTTTTTAAAAGTCACGTCTTTGAAATACATTCATGCAAAATTACCATATTGTTGAAATAACTTTAGGAGATACTGTTTTAANGTCATATATTTCACATGAATAAAAGCTTTTTGCAATAGTGAGATGGACATTATCTTTGGTATACTACAAATACTAAGTGCTTATTTTATCATTCAGCGAAGCTTTTTTAAAAGTCACGTCTTTGAAATACATTCATGAAAATTTACCATATTGTTGAAATAAATTTAGGAGATATTGTTTTACCAACTGAAAATAAATCCACGCAAAAACGTTCATTGCAACGAAACAGAACTTCTTTGTCTTCGGCCTGCGCCCTGAAAGATCTAATTATCGACAGCCCTGATCTTGTAGCCCCAAGTATCACACGCTTAGACTCGGCAAATTCAATAAGAACTCGAAACCATTAGTAGAGAGAAACAACAAAAATTTAAAAATAATAATATTTGATTAAAATTTCAACAATATTAAATCTATAATCAGATTATTTTTTGAGTTCGTTCTTTCAACTCTGCTCGAGTTTTATTTTGTGCTTAATGGAGGAAATACTTGAGAAATTTTCTATTATATATATATAATGCATAAAATTTGCATGAAATACAATAGTAATATCAAAGCTAAAAAATAATCAGGAAAAAAAGTTAGTTTGAAATATAGTGATTACTAGGGGTGTAAATGATATCACTGTTCGTGTTCGTCTCGTTTATATTTCGACCACAAAAAAGTGTTCGTGATCGGCCCGTTTGCTTAGCGAGCTNAATTTTCTACTATATATATATATATATATATATATATATATAATGCATAAAATTTGCATGAAATACATTAGTAATATCAAAGCTAAAAAATAATCAGGACAAAAAGTTAGTTTGAAATATAGTGATTACTAGGGGTGTAAATGATATCACAGTTCGTGTTCGTCTTGTTTATAATTCGACCACAAAAAAGTGTTCGTGATCAGCCCGTTTGCTCAGCGAGCCGATCACGAACAAAGACAAATTTTTATTTATCTTGAATCTTTTATTATGATTCTTATAAGTAGAAAAATTATAATGTTAAGATCCTTACAGAGCCAGATGCACAAAAATAAATAATAAAGATCAATTCAAGCATGCAAAGCTTTCCGAAAGGAAAGCACTCCAAAATAATATATAAAAGAGGCCAAAACTTTGCCAGGTCGACAACATATCCAGGAAAACAGTAAAAACGGCTGGACTCCGCATATACTTATCACATTTCAGCAATGATAAATCTTAAAGTCATTAATTTTAATTTCAAATCAGTATAATATCTACTTAATTAATCAAATTCTATAGAGAAAAAATAGACTAAGGACTGGTGTATTTTGTAGCACCTTTGAATATGATTGATCAATGAATCCATGACTTAGGCATTCATTTCAACTTAAATTAGGATTTACTAAATCCATAAGAAAAATAGATTTAACAGATTAATTAACAATCTATTACAATAGTTCAGGAATATTTATGTATTACAATCTTCCTAAAATATACCTAAATTACAAATAAAATGAGGAATAAAGAGACATATACTAAAAAAATCACTTTATATACAGTATAAATTTTAATATATTTCGAGTAATGTTTAATATTAATATTGCTTAAGAGGCTCGAGAGCTTACGAGTCTAATCCAGACTAGTCCATTGAGCTCAGCTCAGCTCGTAAGCCACAAATTAGGCCGAGCCTGATCCAACACACAAGTAGGCTCATAACACGTTTACGGAGTGCCATTAATTCAACATCTAATATACCATATTTGATATCCAAATAATATTCTTACCGTAATGCTTCAATAAAAATGAATTGGAAAATCACTTGGCAAAATACGCGCTCTATCAACCATAACAATTTCATAAACATGCAACAACAACGAAACCTTTATCCCACCAAGCGATATCGGCTACATGAATCATTTTCTCCATTGCGTCCTATTTAGTGTCCTATTTTCATTAATTCTAATAAATTAACATGATTTTTTATACAACATGCCGAAGTCTTCCTACGTCTCTGCCTTTCTTAACATGTCGAAGTCTAAGTCATCCTAGTTCATTGAGCTCAGCTCGTAAGCCACGTATTAGGTCGAGCCTGATCCAACTCACAAAGTAGGCTCATAACAAGTTTACAAAGTGCCATTAATTCAACTTCTAATATGCTATATTTGATATCCAAATAATATTCTTATCATAATGCTTCAATAAAAATGAATTGGAAAATCACATGGCAAAATACACGCTCTATCAACCATAACAATTTACATAAACATGCAACAACAACAACAAAACCTTTATCCCACCAAGCGGGGTCGGCTACATGAATCCATTTTCTCCATTGCGTCCTATTTCATATTATATTTTCATTTAATTCTAATAAATTAAGATCATCTTTTTATACAACATGCCCAAGTCTTCCTACGTCTACCTCTGGCTTTCTTAACCTAAGTCGAATCTAAAACATCCATTCTTCTAATCGGATAGTTCACATAAACATGCAATTAAGACAATTTTTATCTGCTAATTTCAAAAAGGAAGCTAATACTTCAACAAAAGGAGGGCATCAGCATACAAAATCAGTTGAAATTCTGAAAGGCCACATAAACAGAAAATACAATGCAAAAGAAGGGCAATATTGAAATTCTAAAGTATATTAACACTATAAACCTTTTTATATCGTTCTGTTAATAAATATTGTTACAGACATAATATAGTTTGGGCATTTAAACATACCACAGATTCAAAATTTTTTTCTATGGCCTCAAGAACGCCAACCTGCAGCTCCCTGCTGGGTTCCGTTGTAAAATACAGGAAATAAACATGAAGAAAACCATAGTACATAACCGAAAATTTTTGTTGTCAGAATATCCTGATTTCAAAATCAGTCATAATAAGACTCAAAGCCATTAGATTTGCTTTGAGATCAGTACAGCATAGAGATTAAACTTGCATCAAAACTAATCTCAAAGCAATTCTAATGACTCCAACACACATTAAATGCCTAATTTTTTTGAGATTTTTCCACACCAACCACCCAAAATATTGAATGTAAAGATAACATTTAAAATAAACCTCCTTTACTCACTACTGGAGGTTTTGAGTGAAAGTTTTGGATTGTTAAAATGTAATATTTGAAATTTTGGGTGGTTAAAATGTTATATTCGATGTTTTGGATGGTTGGAAAGTATAAATACCAAATTTTTAGACAGGATATCCTAACCTTTTTTTATTTAAACATCTTCGGGACCGTTGGGGATTGGCTGATAGCCATTCTGGTGGAGGGATGGGAGCTTGGTAGAACCAACTGGAATGCATTTGAGTAAAACGGCTATAATTAAGCTTATTGATCCGAGGAGAATGCTGAGGAGCCATAGCTGCCAGCTCAAGGGGACGGTGCTAGCAAAGGCGCCGAGGAACTCGACGATGATGACTTGGAAGACTAGGGTTGAAATAAGGACGGCGGAGAAGATCCAGCTGCTGAAAATTCCTTTAAAGATGTTGAGTTTCTCCATCTCTCGGCTGTTTATCTCGTTGAATAGCTGGTAGGAATATGAGTTTATCAGATGCAGCAGTGGATTAGTTTTTGCTGTAATTTGATGTTGTTTTTCACTTAGAAGATTCATTTTAGGCGGGGAGAGAGAGCATGTTTAGTGATATAATGGCGATGGGCTTCCGATAATAGAATGTTAAGTTTAAAGATCATAGATGGATGTCATGTAATGCAGCACCCGTTAAAATTTTCATTAAGTTTATCTAATGAGAACAAATGAACTTCTTAAAAGCACTCATAATAATATTTAAATATTTTGATTATTTTTAAATATAATTATATTTTATTTTAAATTAAAATATAACTAAAACAAAATAAAATTAATAAATAAAAGCGATAATGATGGACACTTAAAAGGGCTACTTGGGATCACTTTTAATTTCTATTTTTTATTTTACTTATTTATATTTTTACTTATATTGAAATAAGTTTTACACTCTACAATAGAGTTAGTTGTTTATGAAAACACTAAAAAAAATATTCAGCTGATTAGAGCATTTTTTTAAAAAATTAATTTANTATTTTTACTTATATTGAAATAAGTTTTACACTCTACAATAGAGTTAGTTGTTTATGAAAACACTAAAAAAATTATTCAGCTGATTAGAGCATTTTTTTAAAAAATTAATTTATTTTTTTTTAAATAAAAATAAAAATGCAAAAATGACTCTAAACAAACTAATTTTCAAGAAAAACCATTTAGTAAATATGGAAAATTCCATAAAATTAAATTCTAACACCATGAGGAAAGAAAAAGGAAATTTACATACGTAGAACATATTTCTTATGTATTTACATATCTGACACCTAAACTTTCATGCTTACATGAATAACATATTAAAGATTTGTAAGTGCTATGTATGTAAATGTGAAAGTTTAGGAGTGAGATAAGTAAATATATAAGAATTGTGTGGTAGGAATGTAAATGCCCCCCAAAAAAAGACAAGAATGAAAATAGTCTATGGTTGATTAGAGTAAAAAATGAAAAAATTGAATTGATTATAACGACTATACTTCAAAATGAATGCGGATAGAAAGCGTACCTGGCAAAACACGAAAGTGTTGAATATGAAAGTATTGAGCACGATATCGGTATCAGATCCACTTAATTTGAGGAGCTTCTTTCCACCGAACATGAGAACTCCAAGAACCAGAAGTTGATAGATGCTCTGGCCAATGACATTCCTCCACATAGCCTTTGTGATGAAATTCTCGCCGCGGCCGGTTGGCGGTCTCTTCATCATTTCGTCATTTGGAGGTTCTGTTGCTAGCGCTAAGGCGCCGAGTGTATCCATGATCATATTAACCCATAGCAGCTGCACGGCAGTGAGAGGAGCATCTCCTGAAGAAGTAAAAAAATGCGAGTAATGAACTACTGAAGAACAAGCAAATACAGAAGAAAATAAATTATTGTAAGATTTGATTAGTCGGATTACCTGTTATACATGCAGAGACAAAATTGACTATAAGAGCAACAACATTTACGGTCAGCTGGAACTGTACGAACTTTTGGATGTTAATATATACAGCACGGCCCCATCTAGCAACATTTATAATGGTGGTGAAGTTGTCGTCTAAGATAATCACATCAGCGTTTTCTTTCGCAACCTGTAAAAAAATATGACACATTTAGATCAGCGCTTCCTCCTGGAAATCATAAAAACAGTGAGGACGCATATAGAAATTGGAAGATTTACATACATACCACTCAATCCTTATGTATTTACATATCTAACAGCTAAACTACAATTTATTAGTTTTTACATACAAGCTTCCTTAACCCATGCATGAAAAGGTGTATTTCAGTTTGTAAAAGCTCAAATGGTGGTATTTTGATGTGATATGAAAAATTTAGGCAGTATAGACGTAAAGAGTAAGGTTTTGGTGTTAGATAGGTAAACGCATGAGATTTAGGAGGTATCTATGTAAATGCCCCAAAGAAGATTAACCAATGGTAGAGCTAGAGTCTCCAATATATAGTGCAATAGGATGATGGTATCTGAGATTGCAAATCAATTAACATAAAAATATATAATATCAACAAAAGAAAACATGTATTTTTCACATCTTGATGTACTAAAATCAAAGGATTTTATTTACACCCAAAATGGATGTAGTTTTTCAAGCATGCCATATGAAGGACATTTACAAATTTACATTCAATTTTACACAAAACAGTTTGGAATTTAGCAGTAGAATCTAATATGATAGAATAGGAAATATGAATGTTAGATGCTAGCGGATCACAGCAATGCATGGCACTATACCTTGCTTGATTGCATCCCAGATAATGAAAAGAGCGCAAGTATGTTCTACAAACAAATTTGCATGTACCCTTAGTTAATGGATTCTTAATTTTTGCTGGCTTATACATGCAGCATATAAGCAGTTACAATATCCTCATCAAAGCACAATACTAGATCAGTAAAGCCTCAACTTCACTGACATTGGATTATAGAAATAACGAGAAAAATTCCCATCTTTACCGGGGCCTAGGATCAATTAGAAACTAAACATCACAATGGAATAACAGGATTGCATAAATTCAAGAAAAATCGGAACAAAATNTGGATTATAGAAATAACGAGAAAAATTCCCATCTTTACCGGGGCCTAGGATCAATTAGAAACTAAACATCACCATGGAATAACAGGATTGCAAAAATTCGAGAAAAATTGAAACAAAAATTAAATGGAAACACAATCAAGGCAAACCAGAAAAGAACACTGGAATTTAACGTGAAAAACCCTGATAAAGGGAGAAAACCACAGAGCCACATTACTAAGAAATTTCCCTATAAAATTCAAAAATTTTTACAGAGAACCCACATCATTTTTCTCTCTACACACAAGAAAACTTAAATGACTCACTCCAAATCCTCCTCTCCGACACTTTTCACATTCACTAGGAAAAAGAACTCGTACAAGAAGCACTTAACCCAAAGCCAGTTTTACGCCTCTCGAAACTGTCCTTTAAACCAAAAAATCATATCAATTGCTCTNTTTTCTCTCTACACACAAGAAAACTTAAATGACTCACTCCAAATCCTCCTCTCCGACACTTTTCACATTCACAAGGAAAAAGAACTCGTACAAGAAGCACTAAATCCAAAGCCAGTTTTACGCCTCTCGAAACTGTCCTTTAAACCAAAAAATTATATCAACTGCTCCNCAAAACAGTTTGGAATTTAGCAGTAGAATCTAATATGATAGAATAGGAAATATGAATGTTAGATGCTAGCGGCTCACAGCAATGCATGGCACTATACCTTGCTTGATTGCATCCCAGATAATGAAAAGAGCGCAAGTATGTTCTACAAATAAATTTGCATGTACCCTTAATTAATGGATTCTTAATTTTTGCTGGCTTATACATGCAGCATATAAGCAGTTACAATGTCCTCATCAAAGCACAATACTAGATCAGTAAAGCCTCAACTTTACTGGCATTGGATGNTATATCTCATTGTACTTCTTCTGCTGTCCACATCTCCTGTCAGATTTGAACCTACAAATCTTTGTAGATTGAACCCTACACTTCCATGTCAAAGTGCTCTGTTAATTATTTCCCTCAAGTAACTGAGAATCTACTTTACCGTCTCTCAATAATGTTGGCCTAGATTGCCCATGTATCTACTGACCACTCCCACTACATATGCAATATCTGACCTAGTTTAAATCATCACATACAAAAAACTTCCAACTGTTGAAGCATATAAAATTCTATCCATCCGTGTTTGTTCTGCTTCAGAGTTTGCCAATAGCAATATCTGACCTAATTTAAATCATCACATACAAAAAACTTCCAACTGTTGAAGCATATAAAATTCTATCCATCCGTGTTTGTTCTGCTTCAGAGTTTGCCAATAGCCCCTAAGATAATTTGAAGTGATTGCCTAAGGAAGTGCCAAATGGTTTCGCCTTAGCCATGTTAAATCTCAGTAAGATCTTCTCAACACACTATTGTTGACCTCATTTTGTGTGAGGTCTTTACTTCCTCCTTAGAACCAAGGATCTAGCCTTAGGTTTTCTTTGTTTGACCCTCTTAGAGGACTAGTACCAGACCCACATTATTTAGAAAATTCGAGCCACCTCTTCACTCCTTCGAGTCTCGCATGGGCGGTCCTGAATCCTCGACATTCCGTTGAGTTGATTATGATCGACACATGAAACTTGAGTCGAGTCCTACATTGATAGGAGCAGCCCCTAAGGAACCTCTTGCGACCCGAACGCTTGATAACGTTGATTTTTGCGCACGCATCGCACCCCACACGATTTTGAATTAAATTGACTTGTCCGTCAGCGAACTCGTTCGGACGACCCCGAATGACGAAACGGACCACACAGATGCGTCCGGGACGTCGACGTTAGCCGGGAGGGACATCTATATTGCTATGGTTTCGCACGCGAGCGATCAACACGAATATCGATCCACGTTTTTTTTAATTAATGATGTGCGGGTCGGGGCTCAACCCGAATTCGACTCGGGTTTGATTTGGGTTTGATTCGGGCTAGACTCGGATTAAACACGGGCTAACTACCAGCTCACATAATTTCGAATTTCAAAATTCAAAATTCAAAAGGAGAATTTAAAACCCATATTAATTGAATATAATCAGGTCTTTTTTTTTTCATTTAAACCTCCCCTGCGTATGGAAAATATTTATTTCCCCGCCAAAGCTTTCACGTAATGGCTCCCTAATTANGGCTCCTATGCTCGATCCCGCTCACTTCACTCTCGGATTCATTCGATCATCCCCTGCTCGACTCCCTCATCACAGAAAACTTCCCCCCGCTCGCCTTCTTCCTCTCCCGAGACTCCTCAGCCCGGTCTCGCGCCCCCGACTCCTCTTCTGCAAACAGAAATGTTCGCGCCTCTGCAACTAGTCTTTGCGAACCGAAGTCGGTGCTCCTCCCTGAACCAAAGGCTGTGCTCCCTCGATCTCATTCCTCCACTCGCCCGCTCCTCTTCGGCGACCCGACGCTGAGAACCGAGCTACCCTCTCCGCTTTCTCTTTTCCGCCACTCGACTAAAGCTGTTCAACACGTTTGCTTGCCTCAGCCTCCCTGCATCGAAGCCCTCCGCCTCTTTTTTTTCATCACTCGTTCAATAAGGTAATCCTCTAAACTCTAAGTGATTGTTTGATAGCTGGTTTTGGGCATGATTTAATTCAAATCTCATGGTGACTATTTCTGTTGTTATTGAATTCGTATCTTAAACCATGGATTTTGTAAATCTGAGTAGGATTGATGAAGATTTTTTTTCACCCATTGTTACGAAGTGTTTAGATTACTGGAGAATTTAATTTCAAAAGAAATTGTCTGGTTGTCAAAAAAAAAAAAGATGAATGGCTATTTAATTGAAATCTTCTTTTCTTGTGTGAATCGTTTCTCAAGGTCATCCCTCATTCACAGATTTGAGGATCATGTTACACTAAAAGCCATTCGTTGCATTCTTGTTTCATCGGCAGGCTCAAAGTTTTCATTTTGTGATGTTCTTGAGTTTCTGATTGGCACTTTGCTTTTGTGAAAATTATCATTTTGAAAATTGCTAACTCTGATTCCTCCATTTTTGCCTCCTGTTGGACATTGATTCAGCCGCTTTACAGTGTTCTAAAACCTGTTGATGTTTATGATGGTGTACAAAATATCTGTCATATTGAGCCATCTTCTAAAGGTGTTGATTGTTATTCTGTTGAAGATGTAAAAATTGAATTAGCGAGTTTGCTCAGAATATTATTTCATCTCAAGGATATGAATACCATAATAAATTGTTTCAATTCAGGAGAATTCTTTTTTTTGTTGTTGTGCGGCAATAGTGCAACCAAAAGTCAGATTGATCTAGAGATGTTTCCATCCAATGCATTAGATAGAGTCGGTTTTGGTCACATATGCCCGCTGTTTAAAACTGATTATTACTTCTTGGGGGCTGCTCTTGCTTAATATTGTCTATTGTTTTGGGGCTGGATTTGGAGAGCATTGCCTACTGTTTTAGGACTGTTTTGGGGCCGTAGAAGCTTGCTAGCTACTGCCCTGTGTCGTAGGAAGCTGTAGGACCACTAACCGAAGCTCCTAGCCGCTGCCCGGTGTTGTAGGAAGCCGTAGAGCTACTGTTTGGAGTGATAGGAGGCTTTGTAAGCACTGTTTGGCCTTTATAGCTGATGTTTTTAAGCTTGGAAGTATGTTTGGAAGCTTGCATGAGCCGTTCAAGATGTAGAATAGTTGTGGGAAGCTATTTGAATGTTGCGGGAAGCTTAGGACTGCCGTAGGTGGCTGCTCATGGCTTAAAATTGATGTTTAGGTGTTGTCCATTGTTGTAGGCTTGATGTTTGGAGGTGCCGATAGCTATAGGCTGTTGCAGGAAGTTGTTTGAAGGTTGTAGGAAGCTTAGGACTGCTGTAGGTAGCCGCTCATGGCTTAAAATTGATGTTTCTCTGATGTCCACTTTGACTTGGGTTCGTAGGAAGCCACATAGGTGTTGCCCACCGCAGTTTGGGTTCGTAGGAAGCCACCCAAGTGCTGTCCACTATGGTTTGGGTTCGTAGGAAGTCACATAGATGTTGTTCACTATGGTTTCGGTTCGTAGGAAGCCTCATAGGTGTTGTCCACCACTGTTTGGGTCCGTAGGAAACCACCTAAGCGCTGCCCACCACTGTTTGGGTTCGTGGGAAGCAATACAGGTGTTATTCGAAGTTCCTAACTATTATCCGGAGTCGTAGGATCACCGTACACACTTGCTAGTTGTTGCTCAGAGCCGTAGGAGGTCGTAGAATCATCGTACTAGCTCGCTAGNTTGGGTTCGTAGGAAGTCACATAGATGTTGTTCACTATGGTTTCGGTTCGTAGGAAGCCTCATAGGTGTTGTACACCACTGTTTGGGTCCGTAGGAAACCACCTAAGCGCTGCCCACCACTGTTTGGGTTCATAGGAAGCAATACAGGTGTTATTCGAAGTTCCTAACTGCTATCCAGAGTCGTAGGATCACCGTACACACTTGCTAGTTGTTGCTCAGAGCCATAGGAGGTCGTAGGATCATCGTACTAGCTCGCTAATTGCAGTCAGGAGTTGAAAGAAACCTTAGGGTCACCTGTTTGGGGTTCCTAGCTATTGTTACGATTTATTCTACTGCTTAATGTTTTCTGTTTTTTTCTGCAATTTATTTAAATTCTCTGCAAATTATATTATGTTTTGTGAGCTAAACATGTAACAAGGATAGCAGCAGCAGATACGCCACGTACACAGATACATTTTATTTGTTGTTGTTTTACCATTGCGATTTACTCTTACTCTAACACATTATGCAGACACTGATTGCAATTTTATTTTCAAAACAAAATGATTTTTGAAAATTAAACAATATTTTCAAAAAAAAATAAAAACAAAAACATAACATATACTTTTGAATTTACATGAGTCCCTCGAAAAAGATAACTCATGGTTGCTAACGAGATTTCCCCGATTTAAATGGGTTTCACAACTCGTTCAAAAGAAAATAATGGTACTAAAACGAGGGAACCGTGGGATCCTAATCGATGTCGCTCTAATCAACTTTTACCCCCCATAATGACAACAAAGCAAAAAAAAAACTTGAAACACACATGGTATAACTTTTTGAACCCTAGACTTTAGGACTGCTACTTCGATAAGGAGCTTGGAGCAACTTCGTAGGCAGCACGATAAGGAGCTTAGAGCGGTCTATAAGTGGATGCGGTTGTCATCCTACAATAGCAAAACAAGTTTATACCAACTAAACTTTTCTAGAATAAACAACACAGGATTCGAGGTAGCTCACCGAGCGCGATGTAAATTCTAACCCTCTTTTAGGCTCCTGCACAGTCATACTGAGCAGTATAAGTCCTAACTCGTCTTAGGTTCCGAGGTTGTCGTCCAGAACGACGTAAAACCTCTTATCTCTGTGAGCTATTTGCATAACCAGTTATTATGCAAGTGTAAATCTCAAATAAAAAAATTGACAGGATTGAACACTCAAATAGCATCCTCTTTAAAACACAGCCACACATTAAAATAGTTTAGGAAGTCACTGAGGTTTCTCCGCAGGATCTGTGACGTCTCCTACTTTTTACTTTCTTTGGACTTATGAAAGAACTGTTTTTACTTGAGCCACTCCCATTTATTTTTTTCATATCCTACCGTGAAAGCCTAAACTTTGAATTCAAGAAAACTAGTACCATTGATCATTATCGAGTCTTCTCAAGTGACTCCTGTCATTTGTGATGTAATTAACTATAAGGGTTTGCCTCTATAGGGAACTTAAAACTCAGGTAAAATAAACTATATTTGATCTTTGTATTAAATAGGGAAACTCGTTGATCATACATGAATGGTTCGCAGATCAAACGGATGTCACGTCCTACTGTGAAAACCCGTCATTTGTTATGTAATTAACTATAAGAGTTTGTCTCTATAGGGAACTTGAAACTCAGGTAAAATAAACTATATTTGATCTTTGTATTAAATAGGGAAATTTGTTGGTCATAAATAAATGGTTCGCAGACGAAACGGATGTCACAAATCTCTTAGTTTGCAGGGTTGGGTCTATCGTCGGGGTCTACACTTATCTCTCGGAATGTGTGGTATTCAAGGTACCAGACACGATTATGCAAACGCTTAGATTAATGAGATCCATTCAGTCTCACTTTCTAAAAATTTAAAATACTACTTTCATAATCTAAACTATATACCTTACATTTAAATTAAATTTTCAAAAATTGTATCTTCACAAATCCATCGAAGAGTTGACCGGCAACTATGCATAAGACAACTTCAATGTTCCNGTTGCGGTGTCCTTGGGACAATGAACTTCATGTCTAACCTCATATGTAGAATAAAAATTTCTAAACTTCGGATGACGGTACTCGCCCCCATTATCGGATCTGAGACAATTCAGCTTCAAGTTTGTCTCATTTTCTATCATAGTCTTCCATTTCTTAATGACTTCAAATAAATCAAATTTTTATTTTAAGAAATAAACCCACACGTTTCTCGAGTGATCATCAATGAAATGATAAAATAACGAGAGCATACAATGAACTAAACTAAAGTAGGACCTCATATGTCAANCCTTAGGGTCACCTGTTTGGGGTTCCTAGCTATTGTTACGATTTATTCTACTGCTTAATGTTTTCTGTTTTTCTCTGCAATTTATTTAAATTATCTGCAAATTATATTATGTTTTGTAAGCTAAATATGTAACAAGGATAGCAGCAGCAGATACGTCACGTAAACAGATACATTGTATTTGTTGTTGTTTTACCATTGTGATTTACTCTTACTCTAACACATTATGCAGACACTGATTGCAATTTTATTTTCAAAACAAAATAATTTTTGAAAATTAAACAATATTTTCAAAAAAAAAAAATAAAAACAAAAACATAACATATACTTTTGAATTTACGTGAGTCCCTCGAAAAAGATAACTTATGGTTGCTAACGAGATTTTCCTGATTTAAATGAGTTTCACAACTCGTTTAAACAAAGTAAATTCAAAAGAAAATAATGGTACTAAAACGAGGGAACCGTGGGATCCTAATCGATGTCGCTCTAATCAACTTTAACCCGCCATAATGACAACAAAGCAAAAAAAAACTTGAAACACAAATGGTATAACCTTTTGAACCCTAGACTTTAGGACTGCTACTTCGATAAGGAGCTTGGAGGAACTTCGTAGGCAGCACAATAAGGAGCTTAGAGCGGTCTATAAGTGGAGGTGGTTGTCATCCTACAATAGCAAAACAAGTTTATACCAATTAAACTTTCCTAGTCTAAACAACACAAGATTCGAGGTAGCTCACCCAACGCGATGTAAATTCTAACCCTCTTTTAGGCTCCCGCACAGTCATACTGAGCAGTATAAATCCTAACTCGTCTTAGGTTCCGAGGTTGTCATCCAGAACGACGTAAAACCTCTTATCTCTGTGGGTTATTTGCATAACCAGTTATTATGCAAGTGTAAGTCCCAAACAAAAAAATTGACAGGATTGAACACTCAAATAGCATCCTATCTAAAACACAGCCACACATTAGTTCAGGAAGTCACTGAGGTTTCTCAGCAGGATCTGTGACGTCTCCTACCTTTTACTTTCTTTGGACTTATGAAAGAACTGTTTTTACTTGAGCCACTCCCATTTATTTTTTTCATGTCCTACCGTGAAAGTCTAAACTTTGAATTCAAGAAAACTAGTATCATTGATCATTATCGAGTCTTCTCAAGTGATTCCTGTCATTTGAGATGTAATTAACTATAAGGGTTTGCCTCTATAGGGAACTTAAAACTCAGATAAAATAAACTATATTTGATCTTTGTATTAAATAGGGAAACTCGTTGATCATACATAAATGGTTCGCAGACCAAACGGATGTCACGTCCTACTGTGAAAACCTGTCATTTGAGATGTAATTAACTATAAGAGTTTGTCTCTATAGAGAACTTGAAACTCAGGTAAATTAAACTATATTTGATCTCTGTATTAAATAGGGAAATTTGTTGGTCATACATAAATGGTTCGTAGACGAAACGGATGTCACAAATCTCTTAGTTTGCAGGATTAGGTCTATCGCCGGGGTCTACACTTATCTCTCGGAATGTGTGGTATTCAAGGTACCAGACACGATTATGCAAACGCTTAGATTAATGAGATCCATTCAGTCTCACTTTCTAAAAATTTAAAATACTACTTTCATAATCTAAACTATATACCTTACATTTAAATTAAATTTTCAAAAATTGTATCTTCACAATTCATCGAAGAGTTGACCGGCAACTATGCATAAGACAACTTCAATGTTCTCGCACTCCTGTCCCCACTAATTCTCATCCCGAGGATCTTCCTGGGTAGGTCTAAATCCTTCATCTCGAACTCAAATGATATATGCTTCTTCCAGCCTCTGATTTTTTCCATGTATTTCTCTACAATCAACATATTATCCACACACAAGAGAGACAAAATAAAATAATTAGCGAAGCATTTGATGAAGCAACAGTGGTTTGTCTAGCAGTTCAAGTACCTATTGTCTAACATAAACCTATCAAACCTCCTATATCACTATTTCAGGGTCTATTTCATGCNTATGCTTCTTCCAGCCTCTGATTTTTTCCATGTATTTCTCTACAATCAACATATTATCCACACACAAGAGAGGCAAAATAAAATAATTAGCGAAGCATTTGATGAAGCAACAGTGGTTTGTCTAGCAGTTGAAGTACCTATTGTCTAATATAAACCTATCAAACCTCCTATATCACTATTTCAGGGTCTATTTCAAGTCATAAATGCTCTTTTTCAATCTTCAAACCAAACCTTCTTTGTCTAGAACTATGTAACCATATCGTTGCACCATGTAAAGCTCCTCTTCCGGATCTCCATATAAGAAAGCTATTTTTACATCAATTTGCTCGAAATGTAGATCTCTACTACTAAACTCAGTACAACTATGGCAATCGTCATCTTCACCACTAGGAAGAAGATCTCTGTATAATCCACTTCTTACCTCTGCTGGAAACCCTTCACAACAAGTCATGTATTGTAGCGGTTGCTACCATCTGACTCATCTCTTAGTTTGTAGACCCACCTGTTGCGTAATGATACTATCAAATCCCAAGTTTGATTTGACTCTAAAAATTGCATTTCTTCATCTATGACAAGCTCTCACTCACTTGAATCTTCAGCTTAAGTGGTATCCTCAAAGTATTGTGGTTCATCACTACCAGTTAGTAACAAATATTGTAAAGAAAGAGAATACATGTGTACGGGTCGTATCACTCTATTATATCTTCTAACTATTATGGCAGGTAATTGAGGAGCTTCCAATGCTCCTTCTGGTTGAATGTTTTTTCTCCACTCTCTTGATCACCAGTGTCATCTATCTCAACATATCTAAATTCTTCAGAAGTAGCGACAGATTGTCATGAATTCTGACCCTGTCCTTGTACATCTTCATTTTATTGAAAATGACATCCCTGTTTCGATTAATCTCAGAACTTGTACCCAAATTTATCTAAGTCATAACCAATGAAAGTGTACTTGACAGATTTTGAATCAAGTTTGATCTTGTACTTTGCATCAACATGCACATATGCAGAACTCCCAATCAACATGCACATATGCAGAATTCTGACCCTATCCTTGTACATCTTCATTTTATTGAAAATGACATCCTTGTTTCAAATAATCTCAGAAGTTGTACCCAAATTTATCCAAGTCATAACCAATGAAAGTGCACTTGACAGATTTTGAATCAAGTTTGATCCTGTACTTTGCATCAACATGCACATATGCAGAACTCCCAAATACTCTTAAATGAGATAAATATACTTTTTTGTCACTCCTGACTTCTTCAGGTAAGCCTTTTTGTAAGGCTACTGATGGACTACGGTTAATCAGATCAAATACAATGTTTACTACTTCAGCTAAAAATTGTTTTGGCAAACCTACATGTAGCCTCCTGCTTATAGCACGCTCCATGATTATTTTGTTTATAAGCTTAACCACATCATTCTGTTGCGGTGTCCTTGGGACAATGAACTTCATGTCTAACCTCATATGTAGAATAAAAATTTCTAAACTTCGGATGACGGTACTCGCCCCCATTATCGGATCTGAGACAATTCAGCTTCAAGTTTGTCTCATTTTCTATCATAGTCTTCCATTTCTTAATGACTTCAAATAAATCAAATTTTTATTTTAAGAAATAAACCCACACGTTTCTCGAGTGATCATCAATGAAATGATAAAATAACGAGAGCATACAATGAACTAAACTAAAGTAGGACCTCATATGTCAATATGCACTAACTCCAGTTTATTTGATGTCACCACTGACCCGCTCTTAGAGAAAGAAACTTTCTTCTGCTTGTCATAAATACAGTTTTCACAGAAATTCAGATCAACTGATTTCAAATCTTAAAGCTTATTTTTAGAAAGTATGGACTCCATACCTTTCTCGCTTATATGGCCAAGTCTATGATCACAGACCTGTATCCACCCTAGTTCCAACCACATCAATGAAATCAATCATTTCATTGATCAAATAAAGGTTGTCTTCAATGCTCACCCGAGCCATCACTAATGTTCCTCTGGTCACCTTCCACGAATTACATGTGAAAGTAGTCATGAGTTTTGACCTTGTCAGCTGGCTCAAAGAGATGAGATTTATTTTTAAACTTGAAACAAGTCTAATTTCAGTAAGCTTTCAAACTGTTTAATTCAGAAACATAATATCAACATCACTCTTTCCTACTATGTTACAAACCATTTTGTCTTCTAAATAATTTTTTTCCTAAATCACTCTGAGTGTAATTTTTAAAAACCACCTCTTTATTGGGCAAGCATGAAAATAAGCATTTGAATCTACTATTCTAGATTCAATGCTGACTAAGGATAACACCAGGGAGTCCTTTTGAATTTCATTGGTGGAGATATTTGTAGAGAGACTTCATTCCTGTCATCCATCATCAGCTTTCATTGGAGCTTTGCAGTCTTTCTTGAAATGTCATTTCTTACCATAGTTCCAGCATTCACTGTTATTTCCTTTGTCTAATCTGGACTTTTCTTTCCTAGCCTTGAATCTGTCTCTGACTGTATTCATGTCCAGAATCATTTCTCTGGTATCAGCATTCAATGCGGAACCTGAAAATTCATCACTCGCTGCTTTTCTGCGAACTTCTTCATTCAACATCAGACCTAAGTCCCTGAAGAATTACTCACCGTCGTTACCAAATCTCAGCTGTCTGACAATGAAGATAGTATCACGAGTGGTCTGACCTCATCATCAAACTTGGTCCCCACATAACACAATTGGTTCCTCACTGTGTTGAAATTATTGAGACGCTCTGTCATTAAATTATCTTCCACCATCTCTATGTTGAATAACTTCTTTATAAGAAAAATCTTAATAGAAGCAGAAGGTTTTTTCTTACATCTTTGTTAGTGCCACCATGAGATCCACCGTGGTTTTCTCATTTACAATGTTGAACGCAACAAACGAGAAAAGTGACAATTGAATCAAACCCAATGCTATTCGATCCAACACTTTCCATTCCTCCACAAGCATAAGCTCAAGCTTCTTGGTAATTCCTTGTTGTGTTAAGTATAATTTTTTCTGATACAGCAGATCCTCCATCCACATCTTCCAGAAGAGAAGTTCGTCTCATTGAACTTCTCCATTTTGTACCTTGCTTTTTTGGTCATTACTCTCACTCGAATCGAACCTCACTTGGATACCAGTACAATAGAAATATTGAGAATAATTCCCAACTTTACCGGAGCTTAGAATCAATTAGAAACTAAACCACACCACAAAATAATAGGATCGCACAAATTCGAGAAAAATTGGAACAAAATCTAAATGGAAGCACAATCAAAACAAACCAGAAAAGAACACAAGAATTTAACGTAGGAAAACCTCGAGAATGGGAAAAAAATCACAGAACCATACCACCAATAGATTCCACTATGAATTCAAAAAGTTTTTGCAAAAAATTCACACCAGTATTTCCTCTACATGTAAGAAAACTTACAGGACTCGCTTCAAACCCNGTATCCACCCTAGTTCCAACCACATCAATGAAATCAATCATTTCATTGATCAAATAAAGGTTGTCTTCAATGTTCACCCGAGCCATCACTAATGTTCCTCTGGTCACCTTCCACGAATCACATGTAAAAGTAGTCATGAGTTTTGACCTTGTCAGCTGGCTCAAAGAGATGAGATTTCTTTTTAAACTTGAAACAAGTCTAATTTCAGTAAGCTTTCAAACTGTTTAATTCAGAAACATAATATCAACATCACTCTTTCCTACTATGTTACAGACCATTTTGTCTTCTAAATAATTTTTTTCCTAAATCACTCTGAGTGTAATTTTTAAATACCACCTCTTTATTGGGAAAGCATGAAAATAAGCATTTGAATCTACTATTCTAGATTCAATGCTGACTAAGGATAACACCAGGGAGTCCTTTTGAATTTCATTGGTGGAGATATTTGTAGAGAGACTTCATTCCTGTCATCCATCATCAGCTTTCATTGGAGCTTTGCAGTCTTTCTTGAAATGTCATTTCTTACCATAGTTCCAGCATTCACTGTTATTTCCTTTGTCTAATCTGGATTTTTCTTTCCTAGTCTTGAATCTGTCTCTGTCTGTATTCCTGTCCAGAATCATTTCTCTGTAATCAGCATTCAATGCGGAACCTGAAGATTCATCACTCGCTGCTTTTCTGCGAACTTCTTCATTCAACATCAGACCTAAGTCCCTGAAGAATTACTCACCGTCGTTACCAAATCTCAGCTGCTGACAATGAAGATAGTATCACCAGTGTTCTGATCTCATCATCAAACTTGGTCCCCACATACACAATTGGCTCTTCACTGTGTTGAAATTATTGCGACGCTCTGTCATTAAATTATCTTCCACCATCTCTATGTTGAATAACTTCTTTATAAGAAAAATCTTAATAGAAGCAGAAGGTTTTTTCTTACATCTTTGTTAGTGCCACCATGAGATCCACCGTGGTTTTCTCATTTACAATGTTGAACGCAACAAACGAGAAAAGTGACAATTGAATCAAACCCAATGCTATTCGATCCAACACTTTCCATTCCTCCACAAGCATAAGCTCAAGTTTCTTGGTAAATCCTTGTTGTGTTAAGTATAATTTTTTCTGATACAGCAGATCCTCCATCTACATCTTCCAGAAGAGAAGTTCGTCTCATTGAACTTCTCCATTTTGTACCTTGCTTTTTTGGTCATTACTCCCACTCGAATCGAACCTCACTTGGATACCAGTACAATAGAAAAAATGAGAACAATTCCCAACTTTACCGGAGCTTAGAATCAATTAGAAACTAAAACACACCACAAAATAATAGGATCGCGCAAATTCGAGAAAAATTGGAGCAAAATCTAAATGGAAGCACAATCAAAACAAACCAGAAAAGAACACAGGAATTTAACGTAGGAAAACCTCGAGAATGGGAAAAAATCACAGAACCATACCACCAATAGATTCCACTATGAATTCAAAAAGTTTTTGCAAAAAAATTGACACCAGTATTTCCTCTACACGTAAGAAAACTTACAGGACTCGCTTCAAACCATTCTTGCTCCGACCCGACGCGAAAAACACATGTCAAGATCCCATAATCCTCCTCTCTGACACTTCTCACATTGACCGAGAACTCGTACATGAAGCATTGCACCAAGAGCCAGTTTTAGGACGCTCAAAATTGGTCTTAAAACCAAAAAAATTGTGTCAACTACTTCGAGCACCTAGGCGCCCAGACTTGGCGCATAAGCGTCAAGCTCTCATTCAGTGCTAAAACAAAGTGGGTGCAAAGGTAGCCCCCTCTCTGTTTGTGCCCACACGTGGGCGCTAATGCGCTTGCGCCCCCTCTTCAGTCAGCACTGAAATATTTGATGCTTAAGCGCCCAAAGGGGGCATAAAAACGCCCCCACCAATATGTTTGCTTGCATGTGTTTGGTCTTCTTGATTGTGTGCTAGTGCTTCAAATCAGGCTCCACACCTAACACGGAACGATGGCCAGCCAGCTAAACTAACTGGTAGAGGGGCCAGGCGAACCCGGTCTAAGGAGGTCGGTCCTGATTATTACGAAACCGAGCGAGAGCAGCATTTAGAAGGGGGGCTAGTCCCAATTCCTACAGGGACAAGCAAGAGTGGCACTTTGACGGGGTGGNCTCTGACACTTCTCACATTGACCGAGAACTCGTACATGAAGCATTGCACCAAGAGCCAGTTTTAGGACGCTCGAAATTGGTCTTAAAACCAAAAAAAATGTGTCAACTACTTCGAGTACCTAAGCGCCCAGACTTGGCGCATAAGCGTCAAGCTCTCATTCAGTGCTAAAACAAAGTGGGCGCAAAGGTAGCCCCCTCTCTGTTTGTGCCCACACGTGGGCGCTAAAGCGCTTGCGCCCCCTCTTCAGTCAGCACTGAAATATTTGACACTTAAGCGCCCAAAGGGGGCATAAAAACGCCCCCACCAATATGTTTGTCTGCATGTGTTTGGTCTTATTGATTGTGTGCTAGTGCTTCAAATCCGGCTCCACACCTAACACGGAACGATGGCCAGCCAGCTAAACTAACTGGTAGAGGGGCCAGGCGAACCCGGTCTAAGGAGGCCGGTCCTAATTATTACGAAACCGAGCGAGAGCAACATTTAGAAGGGGGGCTAGTCCCAATTCCTACAGGGACAAACAAGAGTGGCACTTTGACGGGGTGGCAATACCGCCAACTCCTTGCTGCCTTCCTTTTCTGTCGTTCTCATTTTCTTTCTTGTTTTCCGCCTGATGGGAGTCTTTTTATATGCTTGTTGCTGCAATTAGGTTTAGGTTTTGTGTGAGTTATTTCAGATTTTGGCAAAAGTCTCTGTTTTCCCTTGCAGGGGTCGGATCCGAGGACAGATGGTACTTCGGTTGTATCCACTCCGAGGTAGTGATGTACATTCTCCAATCTTCCTCCCCACCGCTCCTCCTGAAGCCCTTTTAGCCGTCGGCCATCTCTGTTGTCCCTGCCGCCCCCTTTCCCTACAGCAGTTTTGTTGTCCACCCCACCAATCGCCAACCAGCACTCTACCGCCTTTCTCCTTGCTCCCTCCGGCCCTCAAACACCCGACCACACACTTCCCAGCCAAATGTCCACCTATCCCGCCCGCAACCTGCATTCAGGCGCCCCATACCGGCTGATCTCCTTGTTGTCCAATCCACCCCACCATCACCCAGCACCCCGCCACTTCCTTCCAGCAGCCTCCTTACGTTACAATCTTTTCTTCTGATCCCAGTAAAGAACTGTTGTTGTTACGTCTTATTTCAGTTGAGTCATGCTTTGTAACACTCACTAAGTTGATTAATAAAATTTCTGTTTCCGCTAGCTTTGAATTAGTTTCGGTATCATTCCCTATATACTTAATTAACATATGTTGTTTGAACTTCAAAAAACAGAATTGAAATCAAATTCAAGAATGGCAAGCTAGCAACATATTCCAACACTAAATTATCGATCTTATTTTATATCCATGTTTTACGTGTCATTCTCGAGGCCTTCAAATGCAGCTGCTGCTTCTACTGATTGCTTTTTAAATTGGCCCATACAAAGTATAATCATTAAGCCTAATTTAAAGTTGCTAAAACACAATGAACTCGTATACTAAATAACACAGAGAAAGGCCGCCTCTTAAATAGAACAATCTTGTTAAAACACAAGACAATTTAGAAGATCCATGATTCACTGTAGTATAAACACTTTGTACTTCTAAACAAGCCTGAACTTCTGAAATTATTATGGTAGATTAATTAAACTGGGAATAAAGAGTCGAACATATAAACAAAATAGGAGGTTTTAAAAAATATCCATGACCATGGACCAGAAATACCTCTGTGCCTGAAATACCCATCGCAAGACCGATGTCAGCCTCATGTAAAGCGGGAGCATCATTGGTCCCATCTCCAGTGACTGCAACAACTTCACCCATCTTTCTCAGATTGGTCACTAAAGTATGCTTGTCTAGAGGCAACGATCGAGCCATTACCTGTTAAACAAGTTCACGCAAGTATTAATTAGTTAGCCCGTCTGGCAAAATAAAAATAAGAAAAAAAAATTTGAATAAAACCTGGAGCCTAGGAATTAACTCCTTCAACTCCTCTGGGCTCTTGCTGCGAAATTCAGGTCCTTCTATTGCCAAACCATCATCTGTCAATATTCCACACTCTTTGGCAATGGCTTTAGCTGTATTAATATTGTCTCCGGTTACCATCCGAACTATTATTCCAGCAGTTATACAAGTCTGAACTGCTTCCCTTACCCCAGGACGCACTGGATCTTTTATTCCAAAAACAGCTATCAGTGTATAACCATCAGTAGAAATTTCATCACCTTTTGACACTTCATCCATGTCTTTGTAGGCCAAACAAAGTGTCCTTAAAGCATCATTGGCAAAAATAGTAATGACATCCATTATACTTTTTGTTTGTTTTTCAGATAAAGGTACAGCATTTCCTTCACGATCAAGAATCTTATCACACAACTGCAAAATTATTTCAGATGCGCCTTTGCAGAAAGCACGATATCCTCCTCCTGGACGAGAAACAAGAACAGACATCTTCTTCTTAACAGAATTAAAAGGTTCCACCTTCAATCTCGTGCAATCTCGATGCTGGGTGGTGTCGACGACTCCTTCAAGATCCAAGCCAAACTCCAACAGCGCAGTTTCAGTTGGAGTACCCAAAATGGTGTTTTTTCCATCTTTTCCTCTTACCACTTCTGAACCACTATTTAGGAATATACACTGCAAAAGAATTCCTAATACCTCACCGGACAAAGTGGCCTTCAAATGCTCTGAAGTTTCCTTACCTCTGCATGATTTAGACTCTTCACAAATCCAAATCTTATCAACTACCATGTGATTTGTTGTCAAAGTTCCAGTTTTATCAGTGCAAATGCATCCTGAAGATCCCATCGTCTCACATGCTGATAAATGCCTCACAAGCGCCTTATCATCCATCAGTTTCTTCATCGCAAATGCGAGACTCAATGTCACGGCTAAAGGTAGCCCCTCCGGAACTGCAACGACGATTATGGTGACCGAAATTGCGAAGTAATTTAGTATTAGCAACGCATCATTTGGGAACCATTTTAACAAGCCAACATGAATCGCCTTGTCCACTAGAAATCTGACCACCAACACGACAAAAGTTAGTGTGGCAAATACCAAACCTATCTTTCCAATGATTGTGGCAACACCATTAAGCTTCACCTGCAAAGGTGTTTCGTCCTCACCTCCCTGGCTCAAAGTTTCCATCAGTCTTCCCCATTCAGTTTTCATACCTACTGCTGTAACTAACATTTTAGCAGACCCATCCTGAACTTTAGTTCCAGCTAGTAGGAATGGCTTTTCATGAGAAACTTGCACAGGATCAGCTTCGCCAGACAAGCTTGACTCATCTATTGATAATGAATAGCCAGATATGTAAAGCCCATCAGCTGGGACCTGATCCCCAATAGAAAGATGAACAATGTCTCCAACAACGAGATCGTAGATGGAGACTTTTTGTCTGTAACCATCTCTGGTAACTTGCATGAAAATCTTTTTCTTTTCTCGGTCGAGGTCTCTGAACTGCAGTGATTGTTTGTAGTCGCTGACAGCTGTGACGGAAACTACCAAGAAAATACTAAGGATGATCCCAAGTCCATCATACATCCCCTTTGGCCAACCTTCGGTGGCAAGCCCAACTCCTATGGAAACTATGGCACAGACCATAAGAATTATTAGGGTCAAATCTTGCAATGCATCCCATACAAACATCCAAAAACTTCTAGCTGGTTTCTCCGGAAATTTATTGGCTCCAAAAACATTCTGTCTTTCAGACAAATCACTTGTCTTAATGCCGTCTTCCAGAGAGACGGACAATTTTCTGGATATCCCATCAACACTTCCATGAAATTTTAAGCTCTTTGAATTGTGCTCTCGTGCAATGGTGGCTAATTCATCAGGGCTAATGTAGAAACCGGCTTTCCTAGCCTCCTCAGGAAGCTTATATTCGATATTATTTGCAGCTGTTGGGCGAGCAAAATCAAATTCCAGTAATCAATTATTTAGTAAGATCCACAATTAATGAGGACAAGTCTAAACAAAGCTTCAATACATATCATACCATCAATAAACGTCAAAGCAGCCTTCTGAACATACAGAGCAACACGAATCTTTTCCTGAGACGAGAGCCCGGTGTGTTAGAAAAGATAGAGAGATTTAATAACTTATTTCAGGATAAACTTCCAGGTCCTGGCCATAATTCTATCTAAAGATATAGCAGCAATAGTAAGCAATATTTTTTATAAAATAAATACAGAGTAAAAATAGTGATAGGAATCAGACTATTTAAACAAGATTGTGATCGAATCTGCGCAGCCACATAGGTTAATTGTAAACATGCAAGGCCATCTTGTCACTCCCTACTAATAGAATAAAGAGCTTTTCTCCTCAGGCGAAGCAACATGAAACTCATGAAATAGAATAATAATAAAAGGGAAGATTGCAGGGTAAAATAGAATGCCTGAGTAAACATTTAAACTTTGATCATTAAAAGAAAAAAAAAAGCCAGTCTCAAAATGTTAAAGTTGTCTACACAATATCTCAAAATATAGAAGCACCTTTGACATTGAAGTCATTCACACAATTCAATATCAAGCATTATTACGAAGAAAAAAGCAGATGGGAAATCTCTAATGTGCGTTAACTTTGACAACAAAGGCTTGATAATTTGGTTGACTCAGTTGTAGATTTCTCCGTGCTAAGATTCCTAAATGTGTTCTTTGGATACCACCAAATTACGATGAATTAAGAAAATAAGGTTAAAATAAGCTTAATCACTGATGAGACGCCTCTAATTATCAGATCATGTTTTTCAAATTGAAGAATGTTGGAGCAGCATACCAAAGACTGATCAAAAGTATGTTTATAACACAAAAAGATGTAATCCTGAGGTCCATTTTGATGACTTCCTACTTAAAAACAAAGAACCTCAAGGGTACTTGGTTGAGCTCTCTAAGATGTTTTTAACATAAAGGAGATATAATATAATCTCAATCCTTCCAGGTGTATTTTTCTCACACACTCAAAGAAGTTTCTTAGCTGTAGGATTTCTCCCAATGGGACCAAAGTCAATCATAATGAGTTGACATGATTATGGGGACATTGTCTTCTCACCCAATCAAAGATGACAGGAAACCAAAAAGAAAACCTGTTGTTTTGAGCCAATTCATCTCTCAATCAAATAGAGTAATGCTCTACAATTCAAAGTAGAAATAGTGAGAACTTAAAGTAACCAGAGGTAAGAGAACAATCTAAAAGCAAAAATTGCGCATGATGATTTTTCCTATTCTCTTTAGTCCTGGAATAGAGTAATCTTTACATATCTACCTAGAAGCCCGTGACTACGTATTTAGTTCAATATCAGTTCAACAAGAAAATTGAAAATAATTTCCTATATATTCAACAAGAAAACTAAAATAAATAGTTGGATATTTTTAATTGACCCCCTTTTGTCGGCTCAAACTTTTTAATTCACCAATGTTTAGCACAGGATTCTCTATTCAAAACCACTTATGAAACATATCAAGAAACCATGCCCTAAATTTAACCAATCAACCCTTCATACACGTTTCTTTAATGTTTGGGTAAACATTAAAATATATATGAAACTGGATGTTAAAATTGACAATGGAGGAACTGTTTTGTTCCAAATATAGATGTGCAAATCAACTCAAAATTTATAGATTATATAAGGATCAAATTAAATGCCCTTTATTTTACAAAATTGTTAAAGAGGTGGCTTTTTTTTTTATTCTGTTCTTTTTTTTAATCTTGATGTAAAGTAAATATAACTATTCTACATGCATACATTTAAATTAGCACCTATTTGGAGAAAAACAAACAAANGGATGATCCCAAGTCCATCATACATCCCCTTTGGCCAACCTTCGGTGGCAAGCCCAACTCCTATGGAAACTATGGCACAGACCATAAGAATTATTAGGGTCAAATCTTGCAATGCATCCCATACAAACATCCAAAAACTTCTAGCTGGTTTCTCCGGAAATTTATTGGCTCCAAAAACATTCTGTCTTTCAGACAAATCACTTGTCTTAATGCCGTCTTCCAGAGAGACGGACAATTTTCTGGATATCCCATCAACACTTCCATGAAATTTTAAGCTCTTTGAATTGTGCTCTCGTGCAATGGTGGCTAATTCATCAGGGCTAATGTAGAAACCGGCTTTCCTAGCCTCCTCAGGAAGCTTATATTCGATATTATTTGCAGCTGTTGGGCGAGCAAAATCAAATTCCAGTAATCAATTATTTAGTAAGATCCACAATTAATGAGGACAAGTCTAAACAAAGCTTCAATACATATCATACCATCAATAAACGTCAAAGCAGCCTTCTGAACATACAGAGCAACACGAATCTTTTCCTGAGACGAGAGCCCGGTGTGTTAGAAAAGATAGAGAGATTTAATAACTTATTTCAGGATAAACTTCCAGGTCCTGGCCATAATTCTATCTAAAGATATAGCAGCAATAGTAAGCAATATTTTTTATAAAATAAATACAGAGTAAAAATAGTGATAGGAATCAGACTATTTAAACAAGATTGNATCAAGATCGGCAACCATCCGAAACCTCCTCCTGCGATTCAGAACGATCTGTCCTACAGCACTTCGCCATCTCCGCTGCACCTCCTCCGACGGATTCTTCGCCGGCAAATCGAAGTTCTCCTTCAGAAACCTCTCCATCTTCTCCCTACCCTAAACCGCTCGCGAATCTAAGCTCTCTCGATCAACCGCAAATCACCTCATGGGGAGCAAACCTTCGCCGGAGAAAGGGGGGGAGCAGAGAGGTCAGCTCGGCGAGACCCACTTTCAGGCGAATTCAATGCAGTTTATAATTTTATTTATTGCTTTTCGGTCTGATTACCGTCCAGTGAGCTCACCTCTTCTAAGTATTTTCTCTTGGGCCGGAGCTGACGTGGGCCCATCAAAATCTTGTTTGGCCCGTTGGATTGAAAATCTCGATTTGCGACAAATTTCCCCATCGTTTATTTCGGACGCTACTCACGAAGTATGTTTTGGAATTTATCGAAGAATATGAACGTAAAATAAAATGAAAATACCGCTGATTTGTTGAGGGCATTTGGGGGAATTTCCCCTAATTGGGTAAGTAGTGGTCTTTTCATTAACTCATTATAGCTGTGACGATATATATAAGTTGCGTTCTGAAGTTGAAAGCTACACGAGCTATGAATTATGTATGACATAGTGGGTTGTGATAATGTTCATAGATCACAGGAGCCAGAGTCGGGAGCTGCACGAGTAATGAACTGCATATGTCATATTTGGTCATATAAGTTGCAATGGCAAGTTGTGAAGAAATCTATAAACCTTGGGGGTCTTAGTCAAAAGCTGCAGGAGCTTTGAGCCACTTAGGTCGTAGTTGGCCAGTGGTGGTGGTGGCTTCAAGCAACACTGGCCTGAAAGCGACGAATACGAAGGCTGGAACAGGCGAGGATAAAGGCAGTAGATGGAAAAGGCNGGAGGGCATTTGGGGGAATTTCCCCTAATTGGGTAAGTAGTGGTCTTTTCATTAACTCATTATAGCTGTGACCATATATATAAGCTGCGTTCTGAAGTTGAAAGCTACACGAGCTATGAATTATGTATGACATAGTGAGTTGTGATAATGTTCATAGATCACAGGAGCCGGAGTCGGGAGCTGCACGAGTAATGAACTGCATAGGTCATATTTGGTCATATAAGTCGCAATGGCAAGTTGTGAAGAAATCTATAAACCTTGGGGGTCGTAGTCTGCTGCAGGAGCTTTGAGCCACTTAGGTCGTAGTTGGCCAGTGGTGGTGGTGGCTTGAAGCAACACTGGCCTGAAAGCGACGAATACGAAGGCTGAAAGAGGCGAGGATAAAGGCAGTAGATGGAAAAGGTNATAGTGAGAACTTAAAGTAACCAGAGGTAAGAGAACAATCTAAAAGCAAAAATTGCGCATGATGATTTTTCCTATTCTCTTTAGTCCTGGAATAGAGTAATCTTTACATATCTACCTAGAAGCCCGTGACTACGTATTTAGTTCAATATCAGTTCAACAAGAAAATTGAAAATAATTTCCTATATATTCAACAAGAAAACTAAAATAAATAGTTGGATATTTTTAATTGACCCCCTTTTGTCGGCTCAAACTTTTTAATTCACCAATGTTTAGCACAGGATTCTCTATTCAAAACCACTTATGAAACATATCAAGAAACCATGCCCTAAATTTAACCAATCAACCCTTCATACACGTTTCTTTAATGTTTGGGTAAACATTAAAATATATATGAAACTGGATGTTAAAATTGACAATGGAGGAACTGTTTTGTTCCAAATATAGATGTGCAAATCAACTCAAAATTTATAGATTATATAAGGATCAAATTAAATGCCCTTTATTTTACAAAATTGTTAAAGAGGTGGCTTTTTTTTTTATTCTGTTCTTTTTTTTAATCTTGATGTAAAGTAAATATAACTATTCTACATGCATACATTTAAATTAGCACCTATTTGGAGAAAAACAAACAAAACCAGAAAATTAAAGAAGAAAAATGCTTTTTAGATGATTATGGCATGGCAAGCCAATTCCCAATCTAACAAGCAACTTTAGCCCAGTAACATTGCAAATGATATAACACACCCGATTCTACTCTATGGATGATGTTGGATGAGCGTAAAAAAAATGAAAAAAAAATACTGAAGTAGAAACCATGCTATATCTACAGCACAACCCATCAGCTGTCCATTATACACAGTATGAATCATCCTCTTTTGTACAGTTTCTAGAAAATTTTGGGATGTGACAAAAAATTAGATCAATATTATGCTATGGCTTTTAGGACTCTCACAAGTAGATGTGGGTAATTGCTAAGTTTACATTTAGCTTAATCCAATTTTTTATATTTGTTTGAGGACTGAAGCAATACATAAAAATAAATTCAAATTTCACAGAAAGAAATATTGATTGAATATGAAAGATGTCAATATTCTCCCCTTCAAAATTCACAAATCAAAGTATTAAGGTAGTCAAATCGTCTAATCCTTGGCNTATATTTGTTTGAGGACTGAAGCAATACATAAAAATAAATTCAAATTTCACAGAAAGAAATATTGATTGAATGTGAAAGATGTCAATATTCTCACCTTCAAAATTCACAAATCAAAGTATTAAGTTAGTCAAATCGTCTAATCCTTGGAACACATAAAGGTCTTACAAATGTGAGATTATAGTCTTGCCCATTTAAGTATGTGAGCATTAGCGATTCGGCATCTTGTAAAAGACAATACAAAAGTTTATTGTGCAAGAACGTCGTAACTTGCCTGAGAATTTCTGCCTACTAAGAATTTAAGACATCTAGAAAACAAAAGAACATCGTGANCGATTCGGCATCTTGTAAAAGACAATACAAAAGTTTATTGTGCAAGAACGTCGTAACTTGCCTGAGAATTTCAGCCTACTAAGAATTTAAGACATCTAGAAAACAAAAGCACATCGTGAATATTTCAAACATTCATATTGGGAGTTTCACTAACGTAATTGTAGAGCATCAGAAGTGAAAACCTGTGATCGACAATTCAAGAAGTAGATCGTCTATCCACAAACACGAGACGCCGCTAGAAACAAGACGACACAAGAAAAAGCTGCAGGAAATAAAGCATACCACAAACCCCACGTAATAAACGCCCCTCAAACCTCCTCACGCACGTGATTAAGGGACTAGCGAGCCCCACCCTAAGGCTGGATTTCTCCCATGTAGAATCATATTTTTCCGCCCCTGGTTGTTGTGTCGGCCAGCCAGCTTAGTTGGGCCGGTTGAGGCTGGCCAGTCCAGACAGGCGCAACTTTGGCCGGCATAACAACCCCCTCTAAAAAATATTTTTTTCTAAACATAATGTCACGGCGTCGAGACTAATGGCGCCCCATCATCGAGATTAGCAACACTCAAAAACATAGCGTTGACGCACCCAATCCGAAACCCGAGAGCATGACACTGCAGAGCCTTAAATTCGGCGCCTATTAAAGCACCACAACGTTCTAGCACCCGCAACCGATTTTTATGCAATTTTTTACTTATTGTGTCAGTTTTGTCGAATGAAAGTAATATTGGATTTTGAATTCTGTTTTTAAATGAGAGGAGAGGAACGTCTTGGAATGTTCTAAAGTGTGAATAAACTTGAGTATCGTGTACGTTTTTGTTCAAATTTTGCTTCCAATCTCTCGAATGGGTTTCTACAAAGTTCACATCATCCCACAACATACCAGTTCTCCCCACGGCAATCATCTATTGTTCCTGACTAGTCTTCGAATACAAACCATACTCATCTACTACATAGTTAGCTATACCAAGTTCAAAGTAGGTTTTAATTCGTCATTACATTTTGGAATTAATTGAACTAACCGTAAATAAGTGATAAGACACATACACATACACATACACATAAAAAGGTCACATCCAGAATCTTGTGTGTAATATGAAATCTTGAGCTGAAATCCTATCAAATCAAAGTCCATATATAATTTCTCCAAGATTCCCCTCAACTCATCCTCTTTCTCTTTCTCTGATTTGTCATTGTTGGCTAATCCAACTTGTTGTTTTTTTTTTTGTAAAGATGGTTCAGCTAGGACTTCTGTAAATCAATTTATCAAGTTAATCATCGAGAAAAAATCTCCCTCTCATGTATTTTGCTCTTTGAACTTAGGTCATATGCATAGCAAGGAGTAAAGCGTCAAAATAGTCCCCAACTATTTACATGGGGTTGTTTAAGTCCTTAAGGTTATAGAAGTGTCAAAATAGTCCCAATATTATTTAAATTTGGGCTGAAATAGTCCATATGGAGGACTATTAGAGCTTAATTTTAAAATAAATAGGGACTATTTTGATGCATCTGTAAGCTCTAGGACTAAAATACATCGAGTAAAATGTTTGGGACTAAATTTTGGGACTAAAACAACATTGTGTAGATGACTGGGGACTATTTTGACAATTTTATAAACTTTGGGACAAAACCTGCCCTCTATAAATAGTNCAACACTGGCCTGAAAGCGACGAATACGAAGGCTGGAACAGGCGAGGATAAAGGCAGTAGATGGAAAAGGCGACGAAATGAGGAGGCGAATGCGAGGTAGCCCGAGGCGGCGGTAAAGGCAACCTAAGGCGGCAGCAGAGGCTGGAAGAGAAGGCAGCCTGATGCGACGATGGCTGGAAGCGGCAGCAGCCTGAGGCGACGGTGATCCAAATAAACAACGGCGGGCGAAGATGGAGGTGAAGGCGCCCGGAGGCAGCAATGGCTGGTGGAAGAGGCAACAACCGAAGGCAATGGTGGCGGAAAGCTGTAGCGGCTACTGTGACTTGAGATTAAGGAGGCGACGGCCAGAGGATGACAATAACGGCTTGAGACGGCGATGGCGACCATATATGGTGACTATCAGAAGGCAACTACGGCAGGAAGGCAATGACGATCGGAAGATGGAGGCAATGCTCAGAGGGCGACAGCAGTGGCCTGAGATGGCGTTGGTGGCGGTTGTCTGGAAATGCAGTGGTGACCAACGATGGTGGTTAAGGGGCTCAGAAGTGGCAGCGGTGGTCGAAAGAGGCAACAACCTGAGGCACCATTGAAGGCAACTTGATCCAGCGACAGCGACCAGAAGGCAATGGCGGCAGCGACGACGTTGGTCTGTGATGACGGTGATGACCAGAAGACAACGACGTCCTAAGATATCAACAATCAAAAGGCAGTGGTGGTCGAAATGCGACGGTGGTCTGAGACAGTGACAACATCCTGAAGGCAGCGACGATTAAAAGGCGACGATGGCAGCGATGGCGGCGACGGCGGCGGCCAAAGCGTTGCAGGGGCCAGAGGTTGGCGACAGTTTGAGACTGTGATCCAAGAAGTCGGGCTGCCGCTCCCTCTTGTACAGGCTTTGTTCTCCTTTTGGATCTAGGTCTAGGTCCTCCTACATGAGGGGTTTGAAATTCTATTTATAAAGTCCAAATTGAAAATCAGGAAGAAATACAATCACTCTTAGTCGGACAGTCTGGAGAGCTTCCCTTGATCAGACAACATTTGATGTTCATTTGATAGACTTAATGATGTCAGAATTGAGAGCAATGTTGGGCTCGTTGGATTATTTACACCGAGATTACCAATTTGACTAGAATCATGTCATATTCTATATCCATTTGACTTTCTAATTATGTACAAAAATTTTCTAAAAGTAGTTAAATGGCTTGATCTGGGCTTGATTCAATCTGGATTGTGTCAATTTTTGTACTTTTGGGTCAGTCTCGTTGAGCCATAAGTTTGTTGAAATTAGAATGTCAGAC
>JXCR01143049.1:35784-53917 GCA_002079205.1 Phalaenopsis hybrid cultivar | reverse complement strand
CATGAGGGGTTTGAAATTCTATTTATAAAGTCCAAATTGAAAATCAGGAAGAAATACAATCACTCTTAGTCGGACAGTCTGGAGAGCTTCCCTTGATCAGACAACATTTGATGTTCATTTGATAGACTTAATGATGTCAGAATTGAGAGCAATGTTGGGCTCGTTGGATTATTTACACCGAGATTACCAATTTGACTAGAATCATGTCATATTCTATATCCATTTGACTTTCTAATTATGTACAAAAATTTTCTAAAAGTAGTTAAATGACTTGATCTGGGCTTGATTCAATCTGGATTGTGTCAATTTTTGTACTTTTGGGTCAGTCTCGTTGAGCCATAAGTTTGTTGAAATTAGAATGTTAGACGACTTTTAATTAAAATTTGAATGTTTCTTATTCAAATATTTACCGTTAGATCCGTGTCATGTCTCAAGATTCTTGCTAAATATTTGAAATTAGTTGGTGATGTATCAAGTAAATGTAATATTTATTCTAGAAATGAAACTCTATTTATAGAGATAGGGGATGTACAATTACATTGCGTATCGATGGGGGTATTTTGGTCAATACAAAAATATAGGGGCGGGAGCCTGGAAAGGCGCCAGACTAGATGGAGTCGGGACCTCAAGATGGTGTCCGATCAGATAGGTTCGAAAGCCTATAACTGATCATTTTTTTGAGGTTGGGCAGTTATTCGTTGGGGACCCGAAGAAACTATTGATTAGGCTATCTCTTGAGGGCTTATCCTTAAAAGGAAGGGTCAGACAACTCCACTCAATTGCTACGTACCTGAATGATTTGGCTCGATCACCTGACCTGGGCAGAGAAAAAAACTGTCAAACTCGTCCGCGTTAGTCTTATGCTCGTGGACTCTTAGAAGAATGATCAAATTATGTTCGCCTGGAGATTATCTTCCTTCCGGACTATAAGAGGTTGCTGACAGGAGATGAGATTTTGGATCGTCCATGGCTTGTATAAAAATACCACGTCATCTCTTCTTCTAGTTGTCAGATTTCTTTAAGATTTATGCTAACACATTATTTATGCTAACACATTACTGATGTATAATGTGGTATGTATGTGTAAAATACTCAGGGTATGTGTGTAAATGGATTAATTTAATAAAGATACATGATGTGAAAATTTAAATCAAAATATTCTCCTTTAAATNCTATTGTGACTTGAGATTAAGGAGGCGACGGCCAGAGGATGACAATAACGGCTTGAGACGGCGATGGCGACCGGATATGGTGACTATCAAAAGGCAACTACGTCAGGAAGGCAATGACGATCGGAAGATGGAGGCAATGCTCAGAGGGCGGCAGCGGTGGTCTGAGATGGCATTAGTGGCGGTTTNTCGCTAAGCAAACGAGCCGAACAAGAACACACTTTTTGAGCTCGAAATATAAACGAGCCGAACACGAGCTGATCCTGGGCTCGCTCGTGTTCGGCTCGTTTACACCCCTACTCAACGTAAGTCAAAAGAGTTAAATAAACATAATTATTTATTTGGTCTATTCCAATCTTTTAAAGGCATGAACTAAGCAAACACTTACTAAAAAATATTTTTTTAGATGGAAAAAAAAGGCATTTACATACATACCACCTAATTCTATTTATTTACATATATAACACCTAAACTTAACTTTTTCTTACATTTATACTGCACATATCATAGCTTACTGTCATGTATGTAAATATATAATAATTGAGGGGTATGTCTGTAATTTTTTTTAAAAAAATCAAGTCTAACCCAGGACTCCGCACGTAACTCATATAATAATTGAGGTGTAATTTTTTTTTAAGAAAAACAAGTCTAACCGAGGTCCAATGAAATTACACCGTAGAGGTGATCGGTCCGGTAACATAAGAGAACATTCCTCTCGTGTTATTCAGGCATTATTGTGTGTTATTAAAGTGTTATTATGTGTGTTATTCAAATATTATTGATGTGTTATTATGTTATTATAACACAGAGAATATTCTCAGAACACAATAACATTTGAATAACATACAATAACACCTGAATAAAACGGAATAATACGAGGGGAGTATTCCCTCGTGTTACCAGGCCGATCATCTCCACGGCGTAATTTCATTGGACTCCGCACATAACTCTACGTGTGGAGTCATGATGTAATATTTTTTCCAGTTTAACAACTATTAATTTATTAATTCCACCTTCCATAAAAACAAGACCTGTAACAAGTTATATTATAAAAAAAATGTTAATAATTAATGAGTAATACGACAATTATTTTGGTCTGTAGGAAAAGTTCAAGTGGGCGATGGGATTGATGAGTAATAGCACAATATCTAATTGCAAATTATAATTATAATTTTGTAATTTTGTAATTAATTTATGAGTATTATTTTGTTTAATTCTGCAATTAATTTATGAATGTATAAATAGAAAATTGATGAGGGGGTAATAATAAATTATTAATAAAGTCAATGCCATTGGTTAAAATAATTTTAATAAAATAATAAATTATTAAAATGAAATAATTTTAAATTATCTAAAGTAAAAAATCTTGTTAATTATAGAACAATGAATGGTGCTTAGAAAAAAAGTTTGAGGATGATGTGATATTGAAGGAAACATGGACACTAAGGGTCTGTTTGGGGCAGCTGCAGTTTATTCAGATTCTGCTGATAAGCAATTTATCCTGAGAATCTGCTGATAAGCAATTTATCCTGAGAATCTGTTAATAAGCAGCTGATCCGGATAAACTGGCTGGCTGTTTGGTTTGTGCATTTGAAAAACAGTTGATTATGGATAAATGATTATTTTGCCCATGTTCTGTATAAGCTGTTTAGTTGTTTGATTTGTGCATTTTATAAATAGCTTATTATTCGATTTTTTTAGTTAAATGACTAATCTGTCTCGCAGAATTTGTATCTTTCTCAACAAAATTGAAGTTCAAATGTTAAGACATGAAAATACAAAAGAGTTGAGTTACATTTATATAACTCAAATATTTCTGATCACATCAAAGAAGCACATTTACATCAATCAAACCAAATATTTCCGATCACATCAATGAAACCAAAATTTAATTCATAAAATATTTTGATGAGTATTCCCATAAGTACCTAAAGCCAATAAAACATAAAAGAGGTTTTATTGGTTCACTCAATTGAAGTTTTTTGTGGTTTGATGGGAGAGAAAAGAAAGAAATCTTTGTGAAAATATCATCACTCATTGAGCCCCATCTAAAAATAAATACAGCTTATTTTTGAAGTAAAATGTTTTTCCCCTAAATGAAATACATTATTCGACGATAAAAGATGATTAATCAGTTTATAGCAGCATTAGGTACAATCCATTAGAATTCACATAAGAAAACTTTCTATCTATTTTAAAATATTTAGAGCCGTTTTTGAATCGATTAGGAAAACTTTTGCAGCAGAGAGTAGTCATGTACAAGCTACATGTTGAGAATTTCATGCATTACAGAACCTGATATTTTCAGAAAGAATATGAAACTATTGTTGGGCTAAAAAGCAGCAACGTATATGATGGTTTACGAAGCACTTGTCCGGTTAAAGCAAAATAGAAGAAAGTTTCAGCATTTAACAATTTACAGTTGATACAACAGACAATGAGAAGTCTCGTTTAAAGGAATATAAAAGAAAATGAGCTATGGTAATCGGTAAATCATTACAGCTCTTGTACGAAGTACTTGAAATAGTAATTTGATGGATTAAGAATCGTTTGACATCCATAAATCTAAAAAAAAGAATTAAATACTTCCACAACCCACCAAGAAATCAAAAACTTTTTGGTAGGAATGCTTCTGCTGAATCTCATAAAAATGAAATAAAGGCTTCCAGATTTGCATTGCAGCTACTTCTACATAGATACTGTTCTCTTTGGCGAAGAAGATGAGCTATAATTTGCAGTTCAAAAGCTCAAAAAGAAAAAAAAAATATTCGAACTAGGAAGCCATAGAGGAAGAAATGTCAGAGAAGAGGAAGAATAAATGCACATGATTTTCCTGTCGCGTGCGAAGAAGATGGAAGAGCGGATAGGGCAGAGGACGAACTGGGGCACGGGAGACGTTGAGGGCACAGGAGTAATATTTTGCAAAAGAAACGCGGACCGCAGGGTCATCCCCACGAGCCGCGTGCTTCACAAATGCAAAACGACGATTTTGGATAAGCTATCGAAACGCGCGAAACAAACGACGAAGCGGCATTTTCAAAACGCCGCGCACTTATAAGCTGACCCAATCAGACCCTAAGTTTGGTTTAAAAATTACATTTTTATTTTTGGTTTTCAACACCTTAATAATTGATTTTTGTTTATTGGTTTAGTTATAATTAATTTAACCGAGCAAATCAAAATATCGAAATTTTGAAATTAAATGAAAATTCTGTGAGGTTGAATCAATATTATATATGTTGAATCAGAAGTTGTCTAGCGGGTCACACCGAAGGAATAAAACGTATGACGAGAAAGAGAAATAGAGAGAAGGAAAAAGAGAATTCGAACGAGCAATAGTGAATAAAAACTTAGAGCGAGTATATTGATCTTTCCCAACCTGTTTAGCTAAGATTGTGCAACCCTTTATTCTCATAATGATCTCTAATTTATAGACATAAAAGACGTGGTTCACCGAATCACATGGATAACCCTACTTTAGTAGAAACTGTACAGGGCCCTACAGACATTTTGCCTTGATGGGGCCCAAAGGCCTTTTTGGGGTCCACAACCCCTGTGAATTGGATGACTGGGATAAGGTGGTAGGTCATGCCAGCCGACTGTTCAAGTGGGGTGATCCGGTCGGTTTATAGAGCAGGTGTAACCGTTCGGCTATTATTGTGGAGTCAGGGAGACACTGCTGATTCGCCCGCCATGAAAATTGCCCCATGAGTGTTTATATCACAGATCACCTCGAGCTCTAAGAGGTTCTTAGCTGCTTCAGCTACTCGTCCTATGCCCGGAGGTTCTTAGCTGATTCAGCTGAAGCACTAACTATTTGCATGCATATCACACAATCTTTATTTTCACCGCAAAAAAATCACTATCACCAACTACTTTAAAAGTGAAATACATATTTTCATGCAAAAGCTGATCACACCAAAATGCTACAAATGTAAACATGAAAGTTTTAAAGTGGTAGATGTGTAAATACATAAGAATTGTGTAGTATAAGAGATTTGACAGTTGACTAGAGAGCTCATATTGATAAGCAGGCTGGTAAAAGCAGTTATGTAGAAGGTTTGAAAATGGGAGCAACACATGTTTTGTTTTCCAAACAATTACCAATAAGTTTGACAATCATATTACATCACATGGAAAAATAATGCCTTCTGAGTTAGGTGTATTCTAAAGCATAAATGGACACCAAATTGATTAAAGTTTTACAAAAATAGCCAAAAGTTGGCAGGTAATGTCAATCAATGATCAATACGATCAATATGTGATTTCACATTAGCCTCCATTCAAAGGCATTCATTATGAAAATAGAGTGGGTATGATTATGTTCGCTAGGGATGAATTGATCGAATCATGATAACTATAAAAACGCAAATTGAACGAGTTGTTGGGGCTCGTTTGACGGGACTTTACCTTTGAGAAAAATTTGTCTAAAGACAACTTCCGAAAGAACTCCGTTTTAAAGTTACAACCTGTAAAATAAGATATTTGTTTGAATACAAAGGGAATAGGGAAAAAGCAAGAAAATCACAACAACACGAGCGAATGCTAAACGTAGGTCCGAAAGTTGAGAAAATATTATGCGCGGGTGAGATGGACGGATTTTGTTCAGATTGGTAGTATTTCGGTGATATTATGGTAGTACTGTACTGCAATAAAACCACAATATCACCAAAACATCATTCGCATAGTACATGCAGTAGTATTCTGAAGGTATTTGTGATGTTATTATACCGCAATACCACCATAATATTACTGAAATATCACCATAATACACCAATCCACATTTACAGCATCCTGACGCAATATTTTCTCCCGAAAATGATGGCTTCATCATGTTTGGAATTTGGCCAAAGACTACGTTGCAGGGAATCAAAGTTTGGCAAAGGTACTCGTCCATATGAGAATTCTCCATTTTCTCTGCTTGTTGTACATCGCAAAGGAGTCTGAGATGCTCCATCAAACGAGGCCTTAGTCGTGAAGCTTCTTAAGAGTCACCCAAAGACAATTCAATCAAGTTGTTTTCCATAAGAGATTGGCTATTCTTACTAGGCTGACCAAGGATTCTAGTCTATATATACATACATACCACCTAATTCCTATGTATTTACATATCTAATACCTATTTTGCTTTTTTACATGCAAAAATTGAAGTTTACGTGTTAGACATGCAAATACATAGGAATTGAGTGGTATGCATGTAGAAATTCCAATTAAATTGAAATAAAATATAAGAGACAGTTAATGTAACTTTAATATCAAGGGAACCTCAGCAACAAGAATTCAAGCATGAATGAAGTGTTTGATGCTCACAAGTGCAGGGACAGTGAAGAAAACTAAAACATATGTAACAGAATGATACAGATGAATACAGTAAATTCAAATAAATCTGATAAATATAGGAAAATAAAAATAACAAGGAGCATTTACATACATACCACCTAATTCCTATGTATTTATATATCTAACACCTAAACTTTGTTTTTTACATTTATACCGCTCAAATCTGTCATATCCAACAAAAAAATGCTACCATTTTAACATTTAAAATGCACACTTTCATGCAGAGATAAGTGGCGTAAAAGTCAAAAAAATTGAAGTTTGGGTGTTTGGTATGTAAATACAGAGATTAAGTGGTATGTATGTAAATCATCCAGATAAGGAATGGCTTACAGGATTACAGCAACCTCCACTGACTTTCCCATGTAAATTACCCCTTTCCACAGTGCTTCATTAAAATTTCCACAAAGCAATGAATGTAACAATCATTGAAATTTCCTTGCAGAAAAAAAATTTTGCATGGGAGAGTCATCATGAGAAGAGACATATTTTTTAAGTTTCTGCCTCCCCCCCTTACAATATAAATTATTTATCAACTACTAAAATTTAACACTAGTAAAAATTTACTTGAAATTACATTGCATCCAGCAAAATCCTTCTGTCCAGTTTTGTANTTAGTGGTATGTATGTAAATCATCCAGATAAGGAATGGCTTACAGGATTACAGCAACCTGCACTGACTTTCCAATGTAAATTATCCCTTTCCACAGGGCTTCATTAATGAATGTAACAGCCATTGAGATTTCCTTGCAGAAAAAAAATTTTGCATGGGAGAGTCAACATGAGAAGAAACATATTTTATAAGTTTCTGCCTCCCCCCCTTACAATATAAATTATTTATCAAAAAAAAAAAAAAAAATTACTAAAATTTAACACTAGTTAAAAATTTACTTGAAATTACATTGCATCCAGCAAAATCCTTCTGTCCAGTTTTGTCAAATTTGCTCCCCAAGGATTTTGGGGCATTTTCATACATACTATCCAATTCCTGTGTATTTACATATCTAAAACCAAAACTTGGTTTTTTTAGATTTTTGTCAATCAAATCTTTTATATCACATCAAAAATATTATAATTGTAACTTTTTAAAAGTGAAATGCAACTTTCATATATAGGTAAAGTGTAATATATGAAAAGATTGAAGTTTAGGTGTTACTATTATGCCTGAAATGCTGTGAAGCATTGATAACCACGCAATTATACGTGGCTATTTTGATAATACGGATTTGAGTCTGTGTATTGATCCCACAAGAAGCTTACTAAATTTTCTAACATNGGTGACTGTTACGCCTGAAATGTTGTGAAGCACTGATAACCATGCAAATATACGTGGCTATCAAATACAAAACGGATTTGAGTACGTGTATTGATCCCACAAGAAGCTTACAAAATTTTCTAACAGAAAAATCCTCTTAGCCTCTGTCGATCTCATAAAGAGCGTTGGAAACTCTTATTACAATTAAAGGGACTTAACCATACAAAGTTTTACAAAAATCCTCTAGTTTCCTACTATTTAGGTTACAATCTCCTACTAACAATATGTCTATTCCGCTAGGTAACTGTGTGTTATCACACTTGTTCTTCTAGTCAACAATCAGAGGTCCTAGATCACAAGGACTTTTAACATTTTAATTGGTCAGGTTGAAAGTAAGGAAATATAAAAAAGATAACTCATCTACTTTTTGCAAATTCTTAACTAGTTGAGAAAAAATGTCATAGAGAGAATATGATTCACACATATCCAACACACAGGGGAATGAAAAATACTTGGCTACTGAATATGTTAAGAGAAAAACAAATAGATTTCATTGAAACAGAGAAGTAGAAAGAGTTTACACATGAACAATCTCACCATGAAGAGAAATTTCTTCGCTCCACTGAATATTTTTTGTTGTACAATGATCTCAACTCTCCTCTTCTCTCTTACACACACTCAATGGACTAAGCACGATCACTTCTTCACAAGAAATACACTCCCTGGCTCACTTCCCTTTCAAAGCCTCACTCACTCTCTCGCTCGCAATGACTCTCTCACTCTCTTGCTCGCCGTGACAAAGTCTTTTCCTTGGAGTTTTTAGCTTTCTCCTCCCTTCTCCGGATGTGTTTCTTCATGAAAATCCTAACTTGCCCATCCAAAAAATCCCCTCTGCTTTGTATTTGCTAATTTAACTCCTCGGATGTGAAACGACAAGAAGCAATTGTCAAAACATGGATTCGGCTGCCTAGACGCTCATAATTAGCGCCTGTGCATCTTGGGCTCTGTCTTCAGACGCCTAGGGACCCAAGACAGGCAAAGGAGAGCCCAAACTGGGAAAGTGTGTGCTCGAGCAGCCATTAGACATCAGTTAGATACGCAAATACATAAGAATTGATTGATATGTATGTGAATCTTCCTAAGATCTTTTTTATCAGCACTTCCTACCGCACTTCTGCCTACATTTTGTGAAATATATCAATAGTAGACATGCTTGCTTCAAGAATTTTATCAAAAAGTCATCATTCCATAGTGCAATTATATAATAATAATGATCTACTGGGGAAAGAAAAAAAACACATATTACAAACTTCAAAAAATATAATATAATGCTATGAAATAGTTGGAAACATTTACAAAAAAAATAACTGGGAACAGGATAGAATGGGTTAATCCTCCCAAAAAAAGTTTATTTTCTTCGTCAAAATTTATGAAAGCTCGGTGTTCCCTTCGAAATCAATGGGCATTGAACAGAAGATCAACATTTTGTCTATACTTGAAAACGATTTTCATATTTACATGAGGGGAAGAAGAGGGCGACATGAAACAGCTATTAATTATAGCCTCATATCAAAATGTTGTATTAATTAGCCCAAGATAAAAATAAGAAAAAAAAAACCAACATTGCCAATATTGCTTTCTTTACAAATTTAGTCTCATTAATCTATGGCCAGCTAAAAAGTTTTCCATATGATGCTAAGAATTGATGTAGACTGAATATGAAAATGCTCTCTTTTAAAGCTTTTTAAATGTTATGATAAGAAACCGAGCCATGAACCAACAGAAGACCATATGATAAGGTTAAAAATAAGTCTTAAACCATTAATCTAATATAAAAAAGCAGTAACAAGGTTTCAAATTTAGTGATGGGTGAGCGAAAATGACGGGCAATGACTAATCATAAGTTAATAATGAATAAACAATCTGGTTTAACAAAATCACAAGAAGAAAAAAACAAACAAAAATTTAGTATTCTAAGCTTTCAAGAGAAAAAAATGGTGCATTTACCTTCATACAACACAAATCCTATGTACTTATATATCGAACACCTAAATTTTACTTTTTTATATTTTTACCATTCAAATCTTTCAATATTTCACATGAAATATAGCACCATTTTAGATTTTAAATAGCGAAATATACATTTTCATGCATGGGCAACTTGATATGTAAAAAATGAAGTTTAGGCGTTAAATATGAAAGTACGTAGAATTTGACTGGTATATTCCAAAAAATTTTGGGTAAGGATATGATGACCCAAATTCGATCGGGATGAATTTACTCGTCATCAAATTTATTTTGAAATGAGAGCAATGTAAGAGTTGATTGTTGAGCTATAATACATCACAATCATCTCAAAGTAAGTACGATGGATAAAGGACCCATTATATCCCAATTACATTAATTTTCAATATCTAAATGTAATGTCCAAATGGATATCAACCACATAAGCTCGCTTCGAAAATAAACTCCTTGCAATGTTTGATGAGCATCTGAACACGAAAAACAACATGATAAAATAACGAGTAAAGTGTCCAAATAGCCTTGTGACTATTTACATAGAGCCCTTTTATTCCCTAAATTTATAAAAGTATCAAATTAGCCTCCATAGTTTCATAATATGGGTTGAAATAGTCTTCATTGATTATCATTTTAACCCTTTTAAGAGATTATGAGTATTAACTTAGTATTTTTATAAACTTTGAGAATAAAATGACCCCTTGCAAAGAGTCTGGGGGACCAATTTGACATTTTTCTCGTGAAATAACTAACCATGAAACAAGTTTCTTGAATTAGTCTACCAGCGTGAGTAAAATGTCTCAAGCATGATAAATCAATTCAAACAATAATATTCCCTTTCATGGTGTAATTTTATACTTTGCAACAACGAAGATGGACAATAACACATAACTCATCAACAATGAACAATTCAATTGCTCTTTAACATATGAAGCTTATCTTATAAAAATTCGTCCTTTTGAGCCCATTATAGAACCACCAAATCACATAAAAATATAATTTTTACATGCATCATGATGCCAATTATCCATCAATCTCAAATATATATACATATTTTTTAAAATCATACTAATCTAAGAAATGCAAAAATGAATAAGCACCATCTCAAGCACATTCTATTTAAAAAGGGACATTTACATATATGCCACACAAATCTTAGTATTTGCATATCTAAAACCTAAACATTCATATTTATATGCATAATACTAAAATCTTTAATATCCATCAAAAATACCACTTTTACTTCTTTTCATGCATAGTTTTATGACACCAAAGTGTTATAAATATAAATCTAAAAGTTAAGGCATTAGATATGTAAAAACATAAGATCATAGTGTGGCAAGTATGTAAATTTCCCATTTAAAATTTACCTTTTTGAGATTCTACACAACCCTCATATTATAAATCAGCTTTCAGTAATAAACAACGGAGTAATCATTACAAACAATCCTTTAAAAAAAATAATAATAAGGGATAACCACATTCAGGCCCTCCGAAACATTGATATTTAAAAATTAACCTCCAAGGTGATTTTTCTGAACCACCAAACCGACATATTTACGCATGGCATGATCAAACTATTGAGACTTTGATAAAAATAAAAAATATGGGTTGGGGTTCTACAATGAATTTTGATGTTGAGTGAGAATTTGAAAAATGGATGGAAGAGCGCGGTTGATTTGTAAATACCAAATTTCAAATGATCTGCAAGTAATTGCCCCAATCCACAAAGAAGAGAGCAGAAGAAAACCAAACTCATCCATAATCAGAGTAATCACTTAGCATTATAAAGAAACAACAAACAGAACTGATTTAAATTATCATCAAATAAATGAACAGTGATTTACTGCAAACTTATCAGCAATGAGTCGAGGAACAAAAGCATAATTCCATTAATAATCAAATCGCAGATAAAGAAAAACCACATATTTAAGGGAAATTTACCTTATGTATTTACATATCTCATCCCTATACTTCCCTATCTACATATACAGCACTTGGGTGTTTTATATCTATGCTTGAGAAGCTGTGTTTCACTTTTAAAAAAGTGGTAAAAATGCTAATTTTGATGTGATATTAAGGATTTGAGTGTTATATGTGTAAATATGAAAATTTAGATGTGAGATGTGCAAAGAAGAATTGAGTGCTGCTCTGCATGTAAAAGCCCAAAATTCTAAACTGCTGGAAATTGGAAACTGGAGAGCAAGGAAATGGCTTGATGATTGATTATTAGAAATAAAAAAGGGAAATTTGCAAGCGTGCCACAACTGTTCTTATGTGTTCAATTTCGCCATTGGAGCTCTGAAGAAAAAAATTAAGAAATTAAACTGTAGGATTGAAGCGAGTTACGCTCGCAACAACCAAAATCATAGTTTAGTATTAACAGATCTGATAATCATGAGACCGCAAATGAAACAAAAAGGAAAAAACCTGCAAAAGTTATGATCAAATGAGAAGAAAACATCGCAAAATTTGCCAAAAATGTAAAAAAAAAATGTTTTATAAGAAAGAACGAAATCTAAATCTATCGATAGGAAATGAAATTCTTGACCTAAACGGCGATCCTTAAAGAGAACATGAAATTGCAAATGACAGAATGAGGGAGAAACCTGCAAAATATATGATTGAATGCAGAAAAAAAAATATATTGAATTTTGCGAAAAAAAGAAACTGTAATTCATCTCGATCTACCTNTTAATGTGTTATTCAAATATTATTGATATGTTATTGTGTTATTATAACATCGGGGATATTCTCAGAACACAACAACACCTGAATAACATACAATAACACATGAATAACACAGNTTAATGTGTTATTCAAATATTATTGATATGTTATTGTGTTATTATAACATCGGGGATATTCTCAGAACACAATAACACCTGAATAACATACAATAACACATGAATAACACAAAATAACACGAGGGGGATATTCCTCTGTGTTACCGGGCTGATCACCTCCACGGCATAATTTCATTGGACTCCGCACTTGATGTAATATTTTTTTCCTGTTTAAGAACTATTAATTTATTAATTCCACCTTCCATGAAAAACAAGACCTCTAACAATATATATTACTAAAAAAAATGTTAATATTTAGTAAATAATATGACAATTATTTAGGTCTGTAGGAAAAGTTANTAATTTCATTGGACTCCGCACTTGATGTAATATTTTTTTCCTGTTTAAGAACTATTAATTTATTAATTCCACATTCCATGAAAAACAAGACCTCTAACAATATATATTACTAAAAAAAATGTTAATAATTAGTAAATAATATGACAATTATTTTGGTCTGTAGGAAAAGTTCAAGTGGGCGATAGGAATGATGAGTAATAACACAATATCTAATTGCAAATCATAATTATAATTTTGTAATTTTGTAATTAATTTATGAGTATTATTTAGTTTAATTCTGCAATTAATTTATGAATGTATAAATAGAAAATTGATGAGGGGGTCATAATAAATTATTAATAAAGTTAATTTCATTGGCTAAACCATAATAAATTATTAATAAAGTTAATTTCATTGGCTAAACTAATTTTAATAAGATAATAAATTATTAAAATGAAATAATTTTAAAATTTATAAATTAAAAAATCATGTTAATTATAGAACAATAAATGATACTTTTATAAAGTTTGAGGATGGTGTGATATTGAAGGAAACATGCACACTAAGTTTGGTTTAAAAATCACCTTAATAATTGATTTTCGTTTATTGGTTCGGTTATATTTGATTTAACCGAACGAATCGAAAAATCAAAATTTTGAAACTAGATGCAAATTTCGTGAGGTTGAATCAATAGTATATATGTTGAATCGAAACTTGTCTCGTGGGTCACACCAAAGGAATAAAACGTAGGACGAGAAAGAGAAACAGAGAGGAGGAAAAAGAGTATGCTAACGAGCAATGGTGAACAAAAACTTAGAGCGAGTATATTGATCTTTCCAGACCTGTTTAGCTAAGATTGTGCAACCCTTTATTCTCATAATGATTTCCTATTTATAGACATAAGAGACTTGGTTCACAGAATTACATGGATGACCCTACTTTAGTAGGGACTGTACGGGGCCCTATAGACATTTTGCCTTGATGGGGCCCAAAGTNTTATAAATTAAAAAATCATGTTAATTATAGAACAATAAATGATACTTTTATAAAGTTTGAGGATGGTGTGATGTTGAAGGAAACATGCACACTAAGTTTGGTTTAAAAATTACATTTTTATTTTTGGTTTTCAACACCTTAATAATTGATTTTCGTTTATTGGTTCGGTTATAATTAATTTAACCGAACGAATCGAAAAATCGAAATTTTGAAACTAGATGAAAATTTCGTGAGGTTGAAACAATAGTATATATGTTGAATCAGAACTTGTCTCGTGGGTCACACCAAAGGAATAAAACGTAGGACGAGAAAGAGAAACAAAGAGGAGGAAAAAGAGTATGCTAACGAGCAATAGTGAACAAAAACTTAGAGCGAGTATATTGATCTTTCCCGATTTGTTTAGCTAAGATTGTGCAACCCTTTGTTCTCATAAGGATCTCCTATTTATAGACATAAGAGACGTGGTTCACAGAATTACATGGTTAACCCTACTTTAGTAGGGACTGTACAGGGCCCTATAGACATTTTGCCTTGATGGGGCCCAAAGGTCATTCGGGGTCCACAACCCCTGTTAATTGGATGACTGGGATGAGGTGGCAGGTCATGCCAGCCGACTGTTCAAGTGGGGCGATCCGGTCGGTTTACAGAGCAGGTGTAACCGTTCGGCTATTCTTTTGGAGTCAGGGAGACAGTGTTGATTCGCCCGTCATGAAAATTGCCCGATGAGTGTTTATATTGCAGATCAACTCGAGCTCCAAGAGGTTCTTAGCTGCTTCAGCTACTCAACCTATGCCCAGAGGTTCTTAGCTGATTCAGCTGAAGCACCAACTATTTGCATGCATATCACAAAAGCTGATCACACCAAAATGCTACAACTGTAAATATGAAAGTTTTAAAGTGGTAGATGTGTAAATACATAAGAATTGTGTAGTATAAGGGATTTGATAGTTGACTAGAGAGCTCATATTGATAAGCAGGCTGGTAAAAGCAGTTATGTGGAAGGTTTGAAAATGGGAGCAACACATCTATTGTTTTCCAAACAAGTACCAATAAGTTTGACAACCATATTACATTACATGGAAAAATAATGCCTTCTGAGTTAGGTGTATTCTAAAGCATAAATGGACACCAAATTGATTAAAATTTTACAAAAATAGCCAAAAGTTGGCAAGTAATGTCAATCAATGATCAATATGTGATTTCACATTAGCCTCCATTCANGTTAGGTGTATTCTAAAGCATAAATGGACACCAAATTGATTAAAATTTTACAAAAATAGCCAAAAGTTGGCAGGTAATGTCAATCAATGATGAATATGTGATTTCACATTAGCCTCAATTCAAAGGCATTCATTATGAAAATAGAGTGGGTATGATTATGTTCGCTAGGGATGAATTGATCGAATCATGATAACTATACGAACGCAAATTGAACAAGTTGTTGGGGCTCATTTGACGGGACTTTACCTTTGAGAAAAATTTGTCTAAAGACAATTTCCGAAAGAGCTCCGTTTTAAAGTTATAACCGGTAAAACAAGATATTTGTTTGAATACAAAGGAAATAGGGAAAAAGCAAGAAAATCACAGCAACACGAGCAAATGCTAAAGTTGAGAAAATATTATGTGCGGGTGAGATGGGCGTGAATTATGTGCAGATTAGTAGTATTTTGGTGATATTATGGTAGTATTGTACTGCAATAAAACCACAATATCACCAAAATATCATTCGCATAGTACATGCGGTAGTACTCTGAAGGTATTTGTGATGTTATTATACCGCAATACCACCATAATATTACTGAAATATCACCATAATACACCAATCCACATTTACAGCATCCTGACGCAATATTTTCTCCCGAAAATGATGGCGTCATCATGTTTGGCATTTGGCCAAAGACGACGTTGCAGTGGAAACAAAGTTTGGCAAAGGTACTCATCCAAATGAGAATTCTCCATTTTCTCTGCTTGTTGTACATCGCAAAGGAGTCTGAGATGCTCCGTCAAACGAGGCCTTAGTCGTGAAGCTTCTCAAGAGTCACCCAAAGACAATTCAATCAAGTTGTTTTCCATAAGAGATTGGCTATTCTTACAAGGCTGACCAAGGATTCTAGTCTATCCATGATATATATATATATACATACATACCACCTAATTCCTATGTATTTACATATCTAATACCTATTTTGCTTTTTTACATTTATACCAACCAAATCTTTCTTATCACATTCAAAATACCACGATTTTGACTCTTAAAAAGTGATATACCCCTTTTCATGATGCAAAAATTGAAGTTTACGTGTCAGACATGCAAATACATAGGAATTGAGTGGTATGCATGTAAATATTCCAATTGAATTAAAATATAATATAAGAGACAGTTAATGTAACTTTAACATCAAGGGAACCTTAGCAACAAGAATTCAAGCATGAATCAAGTGTTTGATGCTCACAAGTGCAGGGACAGTCAAGAAAACTAGAACATATGTAACAGAATGATACAGATGAATACAGTAAATTCAAATAAATCTGATAAATATAGGAAAATAAAAATAACAAGGAGCATTTACATACATACCACCTAATTCCTATGCATTTATATATCTAACACCTAAGCTTTGTTTTTTTATATTTATACTGCCCAAATCTGTCATATCTAACAACAAATGCTACTATTTTAACTTTTAAAAAGTGAAATGCACACTTTCATGCAGAGCTAAGTGGCGATAAGTCAAAAAATTGAAGTTTGGGTGTTTGGTACGTAAATACAGAGAAATTNCATTCATTATGAAAATAGAGTGGGTATGATTATGTTCGCTAGGGATGAATTGATCGAATCATGATAACTATATGAGCGCAAATTGAACAAGTTGTTGGGGCTCGTTTGACGGGACTTTACCTTTGAGAAAAATTTGTCTAAAGACAACTTCCGAAAGAACTCCGTTTTAAAGTTACAACCGGTAAAACAAGATATTTGTTTGAATACAAAGGGAAATAGGGAAAAAGCAAGAAAATCACAGCAACACGAGCAAATGCTAAACGTTGATCCGAAAGTTGAGAAAATATTATGTGCGGGTGAGATGAGCGGATTATGTGCAAATTGGTAGTATTTTGATGATATTATGGTAGTACTGTACTGCAATAAAACCACAATATCACCAAAATATCATTCGCATAGTACATGCGGTAGTATTCTGAAGGTATTTGTGATGTTATTATACCGCAATACCACCATAATATTACTGAAATATCACCATAATACACCAATCCACATTTACAGCATCCTGACGCAATATTTTCTCCCGAAAATGATGGCGTCATCATGTTTGGAATTTGGCCAAAGACGACGTTGCAGTGGAATCAAAGTTTCGCAAAGGTACTCATCCATATGAGAATTCTCCATTTTCTCTAGTCTGAGATGCTCCGTCAAACGAGGCCTTAGTCGTGAAGCTTCTTAAGAGTCACCCCAAGACAATTCAATCAAGTTGTTTTCCATAAGAGATTGGCTATTCTTACTAGGCTGACCAAGGATTCTAGTCTATCCATGATACACACACACACACACACACACACACACACACACACACACCTATTTTGCCTTTTTACATTTATACCAACCAAATATTCCAATTAAATTAAAATAAAATATAAGAGAGTTAATGTAACTTTAATATCAAGGGAACCTCAACAGCAAGAATTCAAGCATGAATGAAGTGTTTGATGCTCACAAGTGCAGGGACAGTCAAGAAAACTAAATCATATGTAACAGAATGATACAGCTGAATACAGTAAATTCAAATAAATTTGATAAATATAGGAAAATAAAAATAACAAGGAGCATTTACATACATACCACCTAATTCCTATGTATTTATATATCTAACACCTAAACTTTGTTTTTTACATTTATACCGCCCAAATCTGTCATATCTAACAAAAAAATGCGACTATTTTAACTTTTAAAAAGTGAAATGCGCACTATCATGCAGAGATAAGTGGCGTATAAGTCAAAAAATTGAAGTTTGGGTGTTTGGTATGTAAATACACAAAAATTAAGTGGTATGTATGTAAATCATCCAGATAAGGAATGGCTTACAGGATTACAGCAACCTGCACTGACTTTCCCATGTAAATTACCCCTTTCCACAGGGCTTCATTAAAATTTCCACAAAGCAATGAATGTAACAACCATTGAAATTTCCTTGCAGAAAAAAAAGTTTGCATGGGAGAGT
>JXCR01143049.1:25286-35724 GCA_002079205.1 Phalaenopsis hybrid cultivar | reverse complement strand
CCCCCCCCCCCCCCAACTTACAATATAAACTATTTATCAAAAAATAAAAAAAAACTACTAAAATTTAACACTAGTTAAAAATTTACTTGAAATTACATTGCATCCAGCAATATCCTTCTGTCCAGTTTTGTCAAATTTGCACCCCAAGGATTTTGGGGCATTTTCATGCATACTATCCAATTCCTATGTATTTACATATCTACACCAAAACTTGGTTTTTTTAGATTTTTGTCAATCAAATCTTTTATATCACATCAAAAATATTATAATTGTAACTTTTTAAAAGTGAAATGCATCTTTCAGTGTAATATATGAAAAGACTGAAGTTTAGGTGTGACTGTTACGCCTGAAATGTTGTGAAGCACTGATAACCATGCAAATATACGTGGCTATCAAATACAAAAAGGATTTGAGTACGTGTGTTGATCCCACGGGAAGCTTACTAAATTTTCTAATAGATTTAAGTTTCGGTTTACTAAACCCCTAAGTCTAGCTTGAAAAGTTCAATGATTTGAAGGTGTCTGNATATATATATATATATATATATATATGAATTGTATTCATAATTGAACAATTGTCTATTTCATAAAATCATACTAAATTTATTGGTAAGAAATTATCATGCTTTTAAAAAAAGAACACTTTTCTAGTCCATGATGATATTTAATATCTCTTAGGATCATAATTTATAAAAAAAATAATATTTTTTCAATGTTATTAGTTAGATATGTATGATCTTATAGGAGGAGAATACTTTGTCAATAGATGACAACACTGAACAAGATAGAAGAAAGAACTAAGACATATGAAGGAGATTTGTGAGGAGTGAATTCTTCCCTCTCCATATGAATAATGGTATTTGAAATAACTAAGAAGACTTACAAGCATTGGAGAAAGGGAGTTATAGAACTTAATGAAATTTAAATACAACATATAATTTCTTTATGTGTTTGTTGGTTCTTCGCTGCAGGCATTATGACCGACGAGCTGAGGAACTTCTCGGAGCTGACTCTTCTGAAGTGCAGGGAAGGGAAGGAACCAAAGTTCAGTCTGGGAGCTGCAGAGCTGAAGGTCGGCTCCCAGTTCCTCGTAGGCGACGAAGATTTCTTGCCAAAGCAATGATTTTGTGTTGGATTTATTGTCCAATGTTCGTCTGCATTTTGATAATTTCATCAAGGATTTGTAGGTTGATTATTTTTATAGTGTTGATAGTTTGACAGTGGTGTTGTTTGTGTTAAATTTATTATTTTTATTCTTTTTTGGGTGCGGTCGAATGATTTGGAAAAGGCTCAACTGGGTTTGGGTCATAGCTAAGGAAAATATTTGCGTACATAGGATGTACGCAGTACTGCGTACGTCGGGGGTTATTCAGGAGGTACAGGGAGATTATATCCGGGTTATACCCCCCTGTAACTTCCGTGTAACTTATTTGTACCCATGAAATTACAGAAGCGCAGAACTTATTTGTAGGTTACAGGTAGTTTACAAAGAGATTACAGGGGGTTACAGCGGGGTATAACCCTGATATAACCCTCTTGTTCCCCCTGAATAACCCCAGGACTTACACAACGCTGCATACGTTATATGTATGCAAATATTTCCCCATAACTAAGGTGAAATTCAATATCAGTCATGGTCTTTTAAAAAAATATCTTACATGACGCAACTCTGCTTCCAGACTCTAATAAAACTTGACATGTGTATTTGGCTGGACCCACCTAAAAAGAATGAAGAGACCCCAATAACATCCCAATAACACTGTTGTGTATTTGCTTGGTCCTCAGGACGGTGTTATTGACAATGCTCACTAGTGCTATTGTGGTGTTATTGGAGTTGTCTTGAGGGGGTTATTGTGGTGTTATCGCTGTGTTATTTCTGTGGTTCTCCGAGCCATGTTATTGACGCCGATCGCCGATGATATTGTGGTGTTATTCGAGTTGTTTTGCGAAGTTATTGAAACAAAACCGCGGTATCGGTCGTATTGCGGTATTATTGTGATGTTATTTGAGTTGTTTTGCGGAGTTATTGAAATGAAACCACGGTTCCAGTGGTATTGTGGTGTTAATGAAGTTGTTTTACAATAACATCACAATAAACGCATTTTTCGTCATTTAGGTGAGTCCAGCCATATACACGTGGCAACATTTTATTAGAGTCCGGATGCACAGCTACGTTCGGACTCTGTTTGTAACATTTTTTCTTCATTCAGGCCCTGTTCCTTCTAGACACTTGATAAAGATATCAGCACTTTCTCCATGAGAGTGGGTTGGTGAGAACTTGATTTTTAGTTCATTTTGAAGATATTTTAAGGCTTAAGAGCTGTTTCTTTGGCAAAATTTACATATCTAACACCTAAGCTTTGATTTTTACATTTATAACCTTTCATATTGCGGCCTTTTTATGCATAAACAATAGTGTTGTAAATGTGAAAAATCAAAGTTTGGATTTACAAATTCCACTAAATATTTCTAGTGGCCAAACAATTAAAAGAGAGAATTTGCAAAAATGCCATTCAATTCTTGTGTATTTACGTATTTAAATCTTGTTATTTATATTAAAATATATTTTTAAATATATTAAAATATTGTTATTTATATTAAAATATTTTTTAAAAGAAAATGTCATAAAATTTCATTAAATTTTTAATTAGTAATATTAATTGATTATAAAGCTTTATAGTAGTCCGTATTTAACGAATGATTCCAATAGGAACTATTTAACAGGTTTTGACGGCCTTATTTACGGAAAATATTTGCGTACATAAGATGTACGCAGTGCTGCGTATGTACAAGGGTTATTCAGGGGGTATAAAGAAGTTATATCGGGGTTATACCCCTCTGTAACCCTCTTGTAACATCTTTGTAAACTACATGTAACTTACAAATCAGTTTCGCCGTATTGAATGAATTCATGGGTACAAATAAGTTACACGGAATTTACAAGAAAGTTACACGGAAGTTATATAGTGTTATAATCCGAATATAACCCCTGTATCTCCTGAATAACCTCTAAGATACGCAGTAAGTCTTATGANACTGTTCATTAACTTACCTAACTTGAACTTTTTAATATCATTGCTAGTTATAGTAGGACTTGGCGAAGTAATGCGTTTTAGTGAGATCTGTTCCTGTTTACTTCATTTTTTTTTTAATTTCTCTGATGAAGTTTTGAAACCTATAAAGTTACCTCCTTGAGCTTAAATTTTCCATACTAAGTGCTTCTATATTTCATCTTTTTTTTTGTTTTCATGATACATTTATTAGGCATGCTTACTTTTTTCTCATACACTACAACTAGTAGGGGTGTAAGCGAGCTGAGTATGAGGGAGCCTAGTGTTTGTTCGTGTTCGGTTAGTTCAAATTAGTTTTTTTTTTTTTGTTCTAAATCTGCTCATGTTCGAAATGACTTGTGAATAATGTATTCGTATACTGCTTAATTTGATTTTGTTTGTTCATTTCAGCTCGTGTTCAACTCGAATTTAGCTTGAATAATATAAAAATTAATAAATTTATTTTTTTAACTGAATAAAAATTTAATAAAAAAAGGTTATAATAATCATGGAATGCTCTGCATTTATGATATACGCTTAAGCACAAATGTTCCCAATATCCATGCTCTTACAAACTCTCATTTTCAAACCATTCACAATTATTTTGCTTTAATGCAGATTCTTTTTGTGAGATTGACAAACATAAATGGTTCTACAGTGTCACCACCGACAGTTGTTGAGACATCCATTGTGTTTGCAGTCGGGAATAATCTACCTTCGATGCCACGGTTGAAGCAATTGGCTCAAAATATTAGGAATTCCTCTGCCGGAAATCTCGGTCTAAATCACACTATATTTGGCAGAGTAAAGCAGATCCGTCTCTCCTCATTTCTTCAACGTTCTCTAAATAGCGGTTTTGGTTCTTCTTCATCGCCAAGTCCGTCTCCCCAACCTAGTGTAGAACAACATCACGATCATCATTCTCATAACGGTCATCACAGACACCACTCCGATGTGCATGATGCACTTTCGCCTTCGCCTTCTCCTGAAGCTAAACCCGTGTTCAGTCAAGCAGCTCCACCTCGGCCTGGTTGTCGCTTTAGATTTTCACGAGATCCTAAAGGTGAACATCAAATTGTTCCCACTGGGGCTCCTGCAAGTGCACCTCATTTGTCAGCTTCTCCATCTTCGGAAGATTCCTCTGCACTGTCTCCTCATTTACCTCCAAAACAGCATAAGCCCTCTGTCATTTTTGCTGATTCAAGACCTCCAGGTGAAGCTGCTAGGGATGTCGGACGCCAGAACACTGCGCCATCTATTTCACCTTTACGGTCTTCTTGTAAGTTTTTTTTTTGTGTAGTTTATTATTTATAATCTTGTATTTTTTAAGGGTTGGCATGGAAATAATTATGCTAATATAGAATGTCAGGGTTTATCTTGTTCTCCTAAAAGACCCTATTACAACACTAGTTTGTGAACTAAAATTAACCATTGCATCTGTATTTTCGAAAATTTTTCAGTAAATCTTGAAATGATGGGTAAAGGTAAGCCTACATGTGTGGTCATATATGTAAAAATTGGTTTGATTGGTTGTATGCCTACAGAAATCTTAAGATATAAAGGAAAGGAACGTGAGCCCCTGTTACAACACTATAGTTTGTAAACTAAAATTAACTATTGCACATCTGTATTGGCGACAAATTTTGAGTAAATCATGAAATGATTGTGGTCATATATGTAAAAATTTGTTTGATTGGTTGTATGCCAACAAAAGTGTTAAGATATAAAGGAAAGAATGTAATCAGTTGCAAGAACGATACCATTGCTAGGTTAGCTATGTCTAAGGGTTTGTTTGGGGCAGTCTTTTTGCCTACATTGTGTTTTAGGTTGCAACCACAATTTTATTTAGGAAACTATTTTGTCGAAGCACACTCCAATGCATGAACTTGACGTGTTCACTTAGAATTTTTCTCTTTCCATATCCCTCATGACAACTATGGAATCCATTAGCTGCAGCTCCCATTTTCTTCAATTGCCTATGCATTTACATATCCAACACCTACACCTTCAATTTTAACATATGCGACGTTACCCCTGCTTGAAAATGTGTATTACACTCTTTTAAAAAAATTAAAATATTGATATTTTTCATATGATACGAAAGATTTGGTTGGTGTAAATGTAAAATGTAAAACTTAGATATTTCAATGGAAAGAAAGGCTGTTTACATATAGCACCCGAAGCATCGCAATTTACAAATCTAGCAACCTCTTTCATCCATGTTTTTTCATTTCTATCAAATTCTCAATGATTTGATTCTAACACGCGTAAATAAATCAGTTTGATAGTTTAAAAATGTCACCTGTAAATAGCAATATGTAATTATCCATAGAAAGAACTGATTGATTAACAACTTTAATGTTACAAAAAAACCAAAAAAAACATCATAATTGCATCAATAACATATTATTTTATGCAGCATTTGTGTCAGGCCACGGGAGAACTCATTTGATCCTTGCATCACTTGTGTATCTATGGCTATAGCAGCGGAGGCAAACGGTTGGTTTTCCGAAGCCCAACCCCTCTCACCAGCTCGGCAAAGCTGATGACAATACCAGAGAGAGTTCAGAAGAAGCCGCACAAGTAAGTGGTTCTTTTTCCTTCCTCTAAGCCTCTTATTTTTAATGAAATATATTGTATATATAAGGGATTTATGGTCAAAGCCACAGAGGTGGCAGGCCGGCCTTTTTTTTCTTTTTTGAATGTACTAATGCACTAGTTCTTTATCTAGATATGTGTGCTTTTCACAATAAAAAAAATAAGAAAGAAATGTGATCAAAGCTATTTCTTATAGAAACTCTTCCTTTTCTTTTATCAAATTGTCTTTATGTTGCCTGATATTTGAGCTTATAGCATGGAAATCTTAGTTATAGAAGGGAGATTTAGATTCATACCACACAATTCTTATGTATTTACATATCGAAGGCCCGAATTTTGATGTTTACCATTACATTGGGTTGCCTATCACTCAAATTTCTAACGTCACATTAAAGATACCGCAATCAAAATCTTTTTAAAAGTGAAATACACGATGTTTATAACATCAAAACATTATAAATGTAGGGATGTGACTTTAGCTCAAAGAGCGATATTGGCTCGAAAATTAATTCAAATTTTAGCTTGGATAAAGGTCGAAATAAATAAGCAATGCTGTGAGCCAAAACTTTGGATCGAACTTTTTTTTATTTATAAATAAATTATATATAAGGCTTAATGAGGTAAAATATAACAACTTACCAGCTGTTTTAAAGCTGAAACAAATCCAAGAAACTCAATTTGAGTAATCTTGTTTTAGTTTCAAGTCGGATAGAGCCAATTTCAAGCCGGAACGGATCCAAATAACTCAAATTTAAGCAAGCTCATTTCGATTTCAAGTCGGTTCAAGCTCTAATTCAATTTCAAGCAGACTTTGCTCGAAATAGAACATAACAAATCACGATCCAATTTCCATCTGAACTCAATCCATTCGAACCGTGCCTCTACTCGGCTAGTTAACAAATAAATATAAATGTTGTAGTGTTGGATATGCAAATTGATTTTATAAAATTTATTTATTTGTTTGCATTTTAAACAATCAAATTTATGTTTTTGTCCTTGCTATGATTAACTTCTTGAGAATTTCGAAAGAAAAAAAAGGAGTTGTGGTATTCTTAGTAATTCTGATATTGGGTAGAAATTTGGTTTCATATATAATTAAAAATTTAAGCATTATGTAATTTCTTTTTTTTTTTTTGTTCTTTCCTATTTCCTTAGTCTTCATTAGGGCTGTCAAAACAGTTCGTTGTTCGTGAACAACTCGTGTTCGACTTTTTAAGAAGCTCGTGTTCGGGGGCAAAGATTTGTTCGTTCTTNTGTTGCCAAGCTTCAATACGACATATTTGCTGAGATTGGTGTTCCGAATACCACTGTAACTCCTTCTATTACTTTCTCACTGAATTCTCGTGTCTTATTTCGCCTTTTTTTCCTTGTCTAATTTTGTTCGCTTGCCAGGTATCTGTTTTCAATATGGAGCCTTTANTGTTGCCAAGCTTCAATACGACATATTTGCTGAGATTGGTGTTCCGAATACCACTGTAACTCCTTCTATTACGTTCTCACTGAATTCTCGTGTCTTATTTCGCCTTTTTTTCCTTCTCTAATTTTGTTCGCTTGCCAGGTATCTGTTTTCAATATGGAGCCTTTTGGCATAAATTCAACCAATATTGTCTTTGGAATGTGGCCATATCCAAAGAAATCAAATATATCGACCGGGCTAAGCATCCTTAAGTCTTCGTTTGTGTCTTTGGTTCTAAGACAGTCCACTCTTCACTTGACAACACCGTTGTTCGGAAGCTCATATTTTTTTCAGATTTTAAAATTTCCTGGGGGGATTACCATAGTGCCACTGCAAAATGCTTTTCTTCTGCAGAAAGAGCATATGATTTTTAATTTTTCATTGAATTTTCCGATATATCAAGTTGAAGACAAAATTGATGAATTGAAGGACCAGATGAAGTTGGGCTTACGTCTAACATCTTATGAGGTTTGTCTTTTGTTTCTTACCTTCTCGTGCATACCGTTATTTTAATCATCATGTTCTCACTGTTCATTAACTTACCTAACTTGAACTTTTTAATATCATTGCTAGTTATAGTAGGACTTGGCGAAGTAATACGTTTTAGTGAGATCTGTTCCTATTTACTTCAATTTTTTTTTTTTAATTTCTCTGATGAAGTTTTAAAACCTATAAAGTCACCTCCTTGAGCTTAAATTTGCCAGACAAAGTGCTTCAATATTTCATCTTCTTTTTTGTTTTCATGATACATTTATTAGGCATGCTTACTTTTTCTCATACACTAAAACTAGTAGGGGTGTAAGCGAGCTGAGTTTGAGGGAGCCCAGTGTTTGTTCGTGTTCGGTTAGTTCAAATTTAATTTTTTTTTTGTTCTAAATTGCTCATGTTCGAAATGACTTGTGAATAATGTATTCGTATTCTGCTTAGTTTGATTTTGTTTGTTTATTTCAGCTCGTGTTCAACTCAAATTTAGTTTGAATAATATAAAAATTTATAAATTTATTTTTTTAACTGAATAAAAAATAAATATAAAAAGGTCATAATAAGTATTATTTGTTAATTATTTAATTAATTCTAGCTAAACCTAATCATGGAATGCTCTGCATTTATGATCTACGCTTAAGCACAAATGTTTCCAATATCCATGCTCTTACAAACTCTCATTTTCAAATCATTCACAATTATTTTGCTTTAATGCAGATTCTTTTTGTGAGATTGACAAACATAAATGGTTCTACAGTGTCACCACCGACAGTTGTTGAGACATCCATTGTGTTTGCAGTCGGGAATAATCTACCTTCGATGCCACGGTTGATGCAATTGGCTCAAAATATTAGGAATTCCTCTGCCGGAAATCTAGGTCTAAATCACACTATATTTGGCAGAGTAAAGCAGATCCGTCTCTCCTCATTTCTTCAACGTTCTCTAAATAGCGGTTTCGGTTTTTCTTCATCGCCAAGTCCGTCTCCCCTACCTAGTGGAGACCAACATCACGATCATCATTCTCATAACAGTCATCACTCCGATGTGCATGACACACTTTCGCCTTCGCCTTCGCCTGAAGCTAAACCCGTGTTCAGTCAAGCAGCTCCACCTCGGCCTGGTTGTCGTTTTAGATTTTCACGAGATCCTAAAGGCGAACATCAAATTGTTCCCACTGGGGCTCCTGCAAGTGCACCTTATTTGTCGGCTTCTCCATCTTCGGAAGATTCCTCTGGACTGGCTCCTCATTTACCTCCAAAACAGCATAAGCCCTCTGTCATTTTTGCTGATTCAAGAANAAATTGTTCCCACTGGGGCTCCTGCAAGTGCACCTTATTTGTCGGCTTCTCCATCTTCGGAAGATTCCTCTGCACCGGCTCCTCATTTACCTCCAAAACAGCATAAGTCCTCTGTCATTTTTGCTGATTCAAGACCTCCAGGTGAAGCTGCTAGGGATGTCGGACGTCAGAACACTGCGCCATCTATTTCACCTTTACGGTCTTCATGTAAGTTTTTTTTTTGTGTAGTTTATTATTTATAATCTTGTATTTTTTAAGGGTTGGCATGGAAATAATTATGCTAATATAGAATGTCAAGGTTTATCTTGTTCTCCTAAAAGACCCTATTACAACACTATAGTTTGTGAACTAAAATTAACTATTGCATCTGTATTTTTGAAAATTTTTCAGTAAATCTTGAAATGATGGCTAANCTAGGGATGTCGGACGTCAGAACACTGCGCCATCTATTTCACCTTTACGGTCTTCATGTAAGTTTTTTTTTTTGTGTAGTTTATTATTTATAATCTTGTATTTTTTAAGGGTTGGCATGGAAATAATTATGCTAATATAGAATGTCAAGGTTTATCTTGTTCTCCTAAAAGACCCTATTACAACACTATAGTTTGTGAACTAAAATTAACCATTGCATCTGTATTTTCGAAAATTTTTCAGTAAATCTTGAAATGATGGCTATAGGAAAGCCTACATGTGTGGTTATATATGTAAAAATTGGCTTGATTGGTTGTATGCCAACAGAAATATTAAGATATAAAGGAAAGGAACGTGAGCCCTTGTTACAACACTATAGTTTGTAAACTAAAATTAACTATTGCACATCTGTATCGTCGACAAATTTTCAGTAAATCATGAAATGATTGTGGTCATATATGTAAAAATTTGTTTGATTGGTTGTATGCCAACAAAAGTGTCAAGATATAAAGGAAAGGATGTAATAAGTTGCAAGAACGATACCATTGCTAGGTTTGCTATGTCTAAGGGTTTGTTTGGGACAGTTTTTTGCCTGCATTGTGTTTTAGGCTGCAACCACAATTTTATTTAGGGAACTATTTTGTCGAAGCACACTTTAATGCATGAACTTGACGTGTTCACTTTGAATTTTTCTCTTTCCATATCCCTCATGACAACTATGGAAACCATTAGATGCAGCTCCCATTTTCTTCAATTGCCTATGCATTTACATATCCAACACCTACACCTTCAATTTTAACATATGCGACGTTACCCCTGCTTGAAAATGTGTATTACACTCTTTTAAAAAAATTAAAATATTGATATTTTTCATATGACACGAAAGATTTGGTTGGTGTAAATGTAAAATGAAAAACTTTGATGTGTCAATGGAAAGAAAGGCTGTTTACATACATAGCACCCGAAACATCGCAATTTACAAATCTAGCACCCTCTTTCATCCATGTTTTTTCATTTTTATCAAATTCTCAATGATTTGATTCTAGCACGCATAAATACATCAGTTTGATAGTTTATCTAATTATCCATAGAAAGAACTGATTGATTAACAGCTTTAATGTTACAAAAAAACAAAAAAAAAAA
>JXCR01143049.1:4731-23803 GCA_002079205.1 Phalaenopsis hybrid cultivar | reverse complement strand
ATATATATATATATATATATATATATATGAAAAGTCAGACTGCAGTTAGAAAGTTGTCACTGCACTTAAGCAAGACCGGTGGCAGAATATGGATTTCAATATCAATTTTTTTAAAAAAATCACCATAGCTCAATTTGCCTAAATAGATAGAACTGCGGTGTGGTACAGTGCTACGCTGTCGCCCCAAAAAAACTCTTAAATTTATAGTTTATGATAAAATTTCATTAACTACACATAGTGACATCTTGATGTTTAATAGTTCAACTTCATTCTAGTTAAAAGTTCTAAGTGTATTCATGATCATTATTTATTTTACAAAAAATTAGAAGGAAAATCTTTAAGTCATTTTTCTTAAAAATTTGGACACTATCAAACAATACATTTTAATCCATAGTGATTATCCTTTTTTTTTTTTTACAATTCACTATATTAAATATTTATTTTTACTATAGTCACTAGATATTCATACAACATTTGTTCATTTAAATATCATCAAAATATATTAAATTATTCTTTATGGGTGGCTGCTTTGGTGGTTCATCCCCTCTAATTATACAATCTCAAATATACTTTTGTTTTAGGGTCCATATGATGCAGCTTATGTGTTTCAGGATAAGCTGTTTATCCTGAAACGCGGCCCTCAGACTGGCCGCAAGAGTCGACCCACGGTCGGCGTTTAGTGTAAAAACTCAAACGCAGTTTCGGATAAACTGGCAAAATGAGCGAACCAAACGGTACTGCAGCATTCTGAAAACGCCGCCCGCACTTATAAGCTGCCCTAAACGGACCCTTAAACTAGGTATGAGGAGTGATTTACATATATACCATATGACTTTTATATTTTTACATAATTATTTATAACATCTTTTTATGATTAAATTTAAAAAAGAAGAGAAAATTATACTCAAACAACGTTTACAAATTTGAAAATTTGATATCTAACTAAAAATGTCACAACTTGAAAGCTTCTTCTGCAACAGATTAAAAATAGGAATATTTACACACATATCACTCAATTTCTATGTATTTACATATACAGCATCTAAACTTTATTTTTTTACATAAATGCCAGCTGACTTATAAATGAAAAGTGAACTTCACTCTTTAAAAGATAGAGGATGGATGGATCAAGAAGGGAATTCCACTGCGGTTAGTATCAAAGGAAGATCATGATTCAATGATTCTGATCCTAATAGAAGAGTCTATGTTATGCATCTAATCGAGTGAAGTGCAAAATAGTCGCTTGACTATTTACATGGGATCGTTTTAATCCCAGAGTTTATAAAAGTGCTAAATTAATCTCTAATGAAGGCAAAAAACATTCCTCACTGGGGACTATTTCAACCAATACTAAGAGCTTTGGGATTAAATTGATACAATTATGAACTGTGAGACTAAATTCGCCACAACAAAGAATCAAGAGGCCATTTTAACGATTTCCTTGAAACTAATTAACTCATAAAAATATAGGGTGGAACAACATAATCAAAGGATTCCACCAACAAACTCATATTTTGAAGCAAATATTACGTACAACGACTGCACGTCCATATGACTGTCTGGATTTGCCATCGTGTGATACATGGCAACGTGGCCGCATCTGGGCCATCTTTCGTACATGCAATCTGCTGCACGTAATATTCTCTCCATCTTCAGGGTATAAAAGAAATAAGCCTAGGAGATCAAGGTTATGAATAAAAGAATGAATAAATTTCATCCCTCATCTCCTCCCGCAAATCCCTTCAGAGTCAACCTCCTCAAAAGCTCATCACCACCACCATGAAACTCTCCACAAGCTCCCTCAACCAAAGAACGCCATGCCCCTAACCCTAACCCTGACCNCTCATCTCCTCCCGCAAATCCCTTCAGAGTCAACCTCCTCAAAAGCTCATCACCACCACCATGAAACTCTCCGCAAGCTCCCTCAACCAAAGAACGCCATGCCCCTAACCCTAACCCTAACCCTAACTCCATCTTCCTCCTCTCCATCTCCTCCAACACAAACCAAACCTCCTCCATTCTCCCACCTCCAGCAAGCCCCAAAACCAAAGCCCCAAAAGTTTCCAAACGAGGGCAATGCCCCCCCACCAACATGGCATTCAAAACCCCCAATCCCCTCTCAAAATCCTGAACTTTACAAAACCCATCCACCATCATTCTATACACAGCCGCACTCGGCCGCAATCCCTCCCTCACCTCCATCTCCACCAGCACCTTATAAGCCTCATCCGTCCGTCCATTCGCGCACAANGGCATTCAAAACCCCCAATCCCCTCTCAAAATCCTGAACTTTACAAAACCCATCCACCATCATTCTATACACGGCCGCGCTCGGCCGCAATCCCTCCCTCACCTCCATCTCCACCAACACCTTATAAGCCTCGTCCGTCCGGCCATTCGCGCACAGATAGTTCACGAGGATGCTATAAATCACCTCATCCGGTTTCATTTTTCGTCTCCTCATTTCGGCCAGAAGCTCCTTCATCTCATCGAAATCGCCTCGCCGGCCGCAGTCGCTCATCAGGACTCCAAAGTTTGCAGCTTTGGTCTTGCAGCCATGATATTCCATGTCGAACATGAGTTTTCTTGCTGCAACATAGTTGTTGGAGGAGCACAATCCTTTCATTAGAAGGGCATAGGTTACACAATTGGGGTCTATCCCTTTCTTCACCATTTCCTCCTTTAAACTCATGGCTTTGCTTAAATCCCCATTTTGGCCTATAGAAGCAACAATCTTTTTTTTAACAAATTTATAAAATTACCTGAAACATTTACATATCTAACCCTTAAAGTTTGCTTTTTTATGTTTATACCAACCAAATCTATCACATCACATCAAATATATCACCATTATAACTTTTTTAAGAAAATGAGAGCATGTAAGGTGGGGATTTGGTTGTAAAAATTGAAGTTTTGATGTTAGATGAATGATATGTAAATATTCTTTATTATTATTCTTTCAAAAGTAGCCCAAGCAANTTTATGTTTATACCAACCAAATCTATCATATCACATCAAATATATCACCATTATAACTTTTTTAAGAAAATGAGAGCATGTATGGTGGGGATTTGTNAAGCAACAATCTTTTTTTTAACAAATTTATAAAATTACCTGAAACATTTACATATCTAACCCTTAAAGTTTGTTTTTTTTATGTTTATACCAACCAAATCTATCATATCACATCAAATATATCACCATTATAACTTTTTTAAGAAAATGGGAGCATGTAAGGTGAGGATTTGGTTGTAAAAATTGAAGTTTTGATGTTAGATGAATGATATGTAAATATTCTTTATTATTATTCTTTCAAAAGTAGCCCAAGCATTGTTTTCTACTCCTTACCTGCAAATCCGATGAGCATATTATAGCTGACCACTGACGGGCGGACACCTCTCTGGCGCATTTCATCAAACACTTGCCGGGCACCATCNTGATGTTAGATGAATGATATGTAAATATTCTTTATTATTATTCTTTCAAAAGTAGCCCAAGCATTGTTTTCTGCTCCTTACCTGCAAATCCGATGAGCATATTATAGCTGACCACTGACGGGCGGACACCTTTCTGGCGCATTTCATCAAACACTTGCCGGGCACCATAATACTCATCTCTCCGCAACCTTCCCTTCATGACAATGTTATAAGAAACATGATTTGCCCGAAGACCGAATTCAGAGCAGCGATCAAGGAGGCGTCTAGATTCATCGTGACAGCCATTGTTAACGAGCGCGTCGAGGAGGTGGTTGAAGGTATGGAGAGAGGGAGATTTCTGAGAGCAATTGAAGGAAGGGATGGAGAAGAAGAGGCGGAGAGCTCTGTGGGGGAAAGAAGCGAGAGAGAAGTGGCGAATGAGAGCGGAGAAGAGGGAGTTGGGGCAGGGGATGCGGTGGGAGCGAATGAAGAGGAGGAGGGTGTCGAGCTCGGCGAAGAGGCGGGAGCGAGCGAGGCGGTAGAGGAGGGAGGAGCAGGAGGGGTAGTCGGGGTTGGAGGACGAGAGGAGATGGCGTAGGGCGGCGGAGGGATCGCCGGCGGCGAAGGATTTTAGGGTTTCGTTGGGGTGTTTGGGAAGTGGGGGATGGCGGCGCGGATGTTTTGAGCTGGGAGAGCGGCGGAGGCCGGTTCGGATCTTCCGGCAGCTGGTGTGCATTTCGGATTTCAGAGATCCTCAAAATTTTGGGCGGTGTTTTGTGGCATATTGTTTTGAGCACAGTAAAAAAGGGAAAAAAATTGCGTTGTTTGTCAATCACACGCAGAGATGTGTATGTAATAGGGTACACGGGCGTTATGCGGGGATTACAAGCGTGTTATAACTTCTTTGTAATTTTCGTATAGCTCGCCTGTAACTCGCACTTTTATTTTATTCATTGGGGTTACAAGATTATAGCGGGGTTACACGAGAGTTACACGGGAGGTACAATGGGGTTATAACCCCTTGTAATCCCGGTGTAACCCTCGTGTACCCTTTTAAGTACGTAACTCTTGCGTACGTTTGACATACGTCATTTTTTTCCATAAATAACACGTATGCAGCATTGCGTACGTTCATGGGTTATTCACGGGGTACAGGGGGGTTATATCGGGGTTATAACCCTCTGTAACCTCCCGTAACCTCTTTGTAAACTACTTGTAACCTACAAATTAGTTTCGTGCTTCTGTAATTTTATGAGTACAAATAAGTTATACGGAGGGTACAAGGGAGTTACACGGAGGTTATAGAGGGGTATAACCTGTATATAACCCCATGTATCCCCTGAATAACCTCTAACGTACGCAGCGCTGCGTACGTCTTATGTAGGCAAATATTTTCCCTTATGTACACAAATATTTTCCGTAAATAAGGCTGTCAAAACCCGTTAAATAGTTCCTATTGGATTCATTCGTTAAATACGGACTACTANCTGCGTACGTCTTATGTAGGCAAATATTTTCCCTTATGTACACAAATATTTTCCGTAAATAAGGCTGTCAAAGCCCGTTAAATAGTTCCTATTGGATTCATTCGTTAAACACAGACTACTTTAAAGCTTTATAATCAATTAATATTACTAATTAAAATTTTAATGAAATGTTATGAAATTTTCTTTTAAAAAATATTTTAATATAAATAACAATATTTTAATATATTTAAAAAATATTTTAATCTANTTTTCTTTTAAAAAATATTTTAATATAAATAACAATATTTTAATATATTTAAAAAATATTTTAATCTAAAAACAAGATTTAAATACGTAAATACACAAGAATTGAATGGCATTTTTGCAAATTCTTTCTCTTTAAATTGTCAAACTTTAATTTTTCACATTTACAACACTATTGTTTATGCATAAAAAGGCCGCAATATGAAAGGTTATAAATGTAAAAAAATTAAAGCTTAGGAGTTAGATGTGTAAATGAATAGTAATTGTGCGGCATGTTAAATGTCAGTAAGATATGGTTAAATCCGACTTCCAAATGATTCATTCAATCCAAGTTTCAGACCAACATAGGAGAAATTTGGAAATTCAAAAGATAAAAGGTGAAGCATTTACATATATACCACCTAATTTTTATATATTTACATATCTAACCCCTAAACATTCATATTTACATATATGTCATTCAAATCTTTAAAATCAAATGAAAAATATCATCGTCGCTCTCGTTTCATGATTAAAATATAAATACATATTTTCGTGCATAAGTTTATGACACCAAGGTGTTATAAATCTAAAAATCAAACTTTGGGTGTTAGATGTGTAAATATAGAAGAATTGTATGGTATCTATGTGATTTTTTTTTTAAAAATCTAGTTCAGCAAGACTTGGACTAAATCCTAACAAAATTTTAGTAAATTTTGCCAAAGAAACAGCTCTTAAGCCTTAAAATATCTTTAAAATGAACTGAAAATCAAGTTCTCACAAACCCAGTCTCTTGGAAAAAGTGCTGTTATCTTTATCAAGTGTCTAGAGGGAAGATGGCCTGAATGAAGAAAAAATGTTACAAACAGAGTCCGGACGTAGCTCTGCATCCGGACTCTAATAAAATATTGCCACATGTATATGACTGGACTCACCTAAATATTGCCACATGTATATGACTGGACTCACCTAAATGACGAAAAATGCGCTTATTTTGATGTTATTGTAAAATGACTCGATTAACACCACAGTAACACCGCAATACTATTGTTGCCTTGGTTTCATTTCAATAACTCCGCAAAACAATTCAAATAGCATCACAATAGCACTGCAATACCACCGATACCGCAGTTTTGTTTCAATAACTTCGCAAAAACAACTTGAACAACACCACAATAACACCGGCGATCGGCGTCAATAACATGGCCCGAAGAACCACAAAAATAACACAGCGGTAGGCAACTCCAATAACACCACAATAGCACTAGTGAGCACTGTCAATAACACCGTCCTGAGGACCAAACAAATACACGACGGTGTTATTGGGATGTTATTGGGGTCTCTTCGTCCTTTTTAGGTGGGTCCAGCCAGATACACATGTCAAGTTTGATTGGAGTCTGGAAGCAGAACTGCATCAATGTAAGATATTTTTCGAAAAGACCATATTATCCACTCGATTGATATTGAATTTCACCTTAGCTATGGCCCAAACCCAATTGAGCCTTTTCCAAATCATTCCACCGCACCCAAAAAACAATAAAAATCATAAATTTAACACAAACAACACCACTGTCAAACCATCAACACCATAAAAATAATCAACCTACAAATCCTTGATGAATTTATCAAAATGCAGACGAACATTGGACAATAAATCCAGCACAAAATCGTTGCTTTGGCAAGAAATCTTCGTCGCCTACGAGGATCTGGGAACCGACCTTCAGCTCTGCGGCTCCCAGACTGAACTTTGGTTTCTTCCCTTCCTTGCACTTGAGAAGAGTCAGCTCCGAGAAGCTCCTCAGCTCGTCGGTCATAATGCCTGCAGCGAGGAACCAACAAACGCATAAAGAAAATATACGTTGTATTTAAATTTCATTAAGTTTTATAACTCCCTTTCTCCAATGCTTGTGAGTCTTCTTTGTTATTTCCAATATCAATATGCATATGGATAGGGCAGAATTCACTCCTCACAGATCTCCTTCAGTGTTGTCATCTATTGACAAAGTATTCTCCTCCTATAAGATCATACATATTTAACTAACACCATTGAAAAAATATTATCTTTTTAATAAATTATGATCCTAAGAGATATTAAATATCATCATGGACTAGCAAAGTGTTCTTTTTTTAAAGGCTTGATAATATTTTACCAATAAATTTAGTATGATTTTATGCAAATAATGTTTATCTTCATTGTGAATCTAATACTCATTTCAATAATAATAATAATAATAATGATTTATTATAAATGTCAATTTCNACAACACTATTGTTTATGCATAAAAAGGCCGCAATATGAAAGGTTATAAATGTAAAAAAATTAAAGCTTAGGTGTTAGATGTGTAAATGAATAGTAATTGTGCGGCATGATAAATGTCAGTAAGATTGGTTAAATCCGACTTCCAAATGATTAATTCAATCCAAGTTTTAGACCAACATAGGAGAAATTTGGAAATTCAAAAGATAAAAGGTGAAGCATTTACATATATACCACCTAATTTTTATATATTTACATATCTAACCCCTAAACATTCATATTTACATATATGTCATTCAAATCTTTAAAATCAAATGAAAAATATCATCGTCGCTCTCGTTTCAAGATTGAAATATAAATACACATTTTCGTGCATAAGTTTATGACACCAATGTTATATGTCTAAAAATTAAACTTTGGGTGTTAGATATGTAAATACACAAGAATTGTATGGTATGTATGTGATTATTTTTTTTTTAAATCCACTTCAGCACGACTTAGACTAAATCCTCAGCAAATTTTACTAGATTTTGTTAAATAAATAGCTCTACGTCTTGACTCCAATAAAATATTATCATGTGTATCTGAGTGGATCTACCTAAAAAATGATGAAAAGTCGCTTGTGATATTTTTGCAAAACAACTCAAATAACATCATAATACCACCAGTGTCGCGGTTTCGTTTCAATAACTCCGCAAACACTCAAATAATACCACAATAATACAACAATACAACCGATACAGCGATATTGTTTCAAAAACTGCGCAAAATAATTTGAATAACATCACAATAACACCGCAATAACAGTCACGATTATCGCCAATAACACCTTTCTGAGGGCCACACAAATAACAATGTGGTAACACCGCAATAACCCCCTCAAAACAACTCTATTAACACCACATAACACTAGTGAACAGTGCCAATAACCCCCAAAAAATCTCCTTCATATGTCTTAGTTCTTTCTTCTATCTTGTTCAGTGTTGTCATCTATTGACAAAGTATTCTCCTCCTATAAGATCATACATATTTAAGTAATACCATTGAAAAAATATTATCTTTTTTATAAATTATGATCCTAAGAGATATTAAATATCATCATGGACTAGCAAAGTGTTCTTTTTTAAAAGGCTTGATAATTTTTTACCAATAAATTTAGTATGATTTTATGTACATAATGTTTATCTTCATTGTGAATCTAATACTCATTTATGAAAAGTATAAAATTATTCTTTGTTGTGGTATTTTCCAAAAAAAAAAAATATTAATGATTTATTATAAATGTCAATTTTTCCATGTTTTGAGTGCTTCTCTCTCTTAATTATGTATTTTTAATGAAATTTTGGTTTTTTTTTGTTTTTATAATAATCATGTGTACGTAGATTTTTCTACCAAAATATTTAATTTGTAAGGCTTTTTCATTTTAATTTTAAGAATATTTTTTGATTTTGGATATTCAGTGAAGTGTTGTCTCTTCTGATGTATTTGTCATCTCTATTTTTTTTTCTTAAATTTTAATTTAATGTTATATAGATTGATAATAATTTTATTGATAAAAATTATTTACTTAAAAATAAAGGAAAAGAAAGATATTTCTAATTATCATCCTTTTATATTTATATGTACTATTATTTATCATATCATGCAAGAACCTAACATAAATGAGCTATAGTTTATTAACAAACCTTTAATTTTGATTTATATTCATATACTAGACTTATGCTACATCTAGAATTGTGTGATATTTGTAAGTTTATACATATATCACAATGATGTGATGTAATTAGACCTATAATGTTATTATATTGTTATTGTCATCTATTTTATAAAACATCTTAGGTTACAAGGCTTTGTGAGGATAGGTATATATTTGTGTGTGTGTGTGTGTGTGTGTGTGTGTGTGTGACATATTAACATAAAACATTATCAATGGATATATCATATCCTCTTTTCTAAGTTTGTATGCAGTTTATAATTTATGTTTGCATAGTTAATTTAGACATATACACTTCACAAGCATCCCTTTGCTTCGTCTAACAAACCTTAAAGTGTGTTTGAGTCTTCTCCATTTTGGGTTTGAAAAATGTGATTAGGTGGGCTAGTGATATTATTGATCAAGTGTTATATATTTAGCACTTTGGGTCACAATGATTAGTGTGACTGTTGTGAATTTCCATCTCTAGCATTCTTTTATGTTTTATAAAATTGTCAATTATTTGGGTACAAAGTCTTGCAAGCTTGGGCTTTTTCTTTTAGTGGTCATGAAAAATAAGTTTCAAATATCAACCTAGGACTTGAACACCCTTAGACCTTTAGATACAGGCGATCCCATTAGATGACATTGCCCATAGTCACTGACAAGCATGATACAAATTCAAAATAATTGACCATTTTTTCTAAGTAAACAATGAACAAGCAATTGTAAATCTGGATAAATTTAGTGATAAATTTGTTAAACTAATTAAATCAAACTGAACCTAGCAAATTACAGATAAAATAAAACTGCAACATAGTTTAGGTTATCTACTTTGTTTTTTATTAATTAAAACAATAAATCCCAATAAAGAGGTGCACATTCATTTGGTTTGTCAAGATTGATTGACATTTTTATCAAACAAATTGTATGAAATTACCCTCTTTCAATCCAAGAGCTAAGAAAAGAATATTATTTAAGTGGTCATTGTCTTAAAAAGATATCATCCTAAGTCAAAAGTATGCCTAATTTTCATTCCCTTTCCATAAATGAAGCCACATATAAGAATATAAGTGGTGTGATAATGCCTCTTGAAAAGTGGGTAGAGTTATACATTTGTGGTGATGAATATATGAATTTCTTATGCTTGCATAAAGTGAGCACCTTTTGAAGTCAAATTAAAGTAGACTTATTTCTTTAGCATTTTTTATTCATATTGAAATTATAAATTTTGAATGGATATAAATTTTTATGAATTATGATTCAAATACAAAAAAAATTGGTTTTTTATCCTTTTTTCATTGGTATATGTCTACATTTCTTATGCTTGAACAAAATTGAAATTTCCATAAAAAATAGACATTTACTTACAAAACACAAAATTATTATGTATTTACATATCAAACAACTAGTCATTCATATTTTTATATATATAACCCTCAAATCTATAAAAAAAAATCATTAAGTAGACTTTTGAAAAGTGGACACATTTTTATGAATAGTTTTATGGCACTAAAGTATTATAATGTAAATATTAAAATTTAATAAAATAAATATGTGTTGTATGTAAATTTCTTAAAAAAAGTTATATTCTACATAATACATAATATATATATATCCACCTTTCTTTTGTATTTACATATGTAACAACTAAAAGTTTATATCTACGAGCATGCCACTCTAAGCTTTAATATCATATAAAAAATACTATCATCATATTCTTTTTTAAAGTGAAACACAACTTTTAAACATAAGTTTATGTCACCAAGATGTTATAAATATATATGTCAAACTTTGGATGTTAGAAATATATATACATAAGAATTATGTGATATATATATATATATATATATATATTGTTTATTTATTTATTTTCGTTTTTTAAAAGTAAAAATAAATATTACAATTAGTCCCACATCATTTTATTGTTAGAATAGATTTTGTTTATATTGAGATATTGTTGCCAACGAAGTGTCTCTTCGGAGACATCCGATAAAATTGGAACGATACAGAGAAGATTTAGCATGGCCCCTGCGCAAGGATGACACGCATAAATCGAGAAATGGTCCAAATTTTTTTGCGAAAATTCCATTTCCTTTGGGTTTCGTTCGCTCAGAAAGATCGAGATGAATTCCAGTTTTTTTTTTCGCAAAATTTTTATATATTTTTTTCCCCATTCAATCATATATTTTGCAGGTTTCTCCCTCATTCTGTCATTTGCAATTTCATGTTCTCTTTAAGGATCGCGGTTTAGGTCAAGAATTTCATTTCCTATCGACAGATTTAGATTTCGTTCTTTCTTATAAAACATTTTTTTTTTTTACATTTTTGGCAAATTTTGCGATGTTTTCTTCTTCATTTGATCATATGTTTTGCAGGTTTTTTCCTTTTTGTTCCATTTGCAGTGTCATGATTAGCAGATCTGTTAATAANGTTTAGGTCAAGAATTTCATTTCCTATCGACAGATTTAGATTTCGTTCTTTCTTATAAAACATTTTTTTTTTACATTTTTGGCTAATTTTGCGATGTTTTCTTCTTCATTTGATCATATCTTTTGCAGGTTTTTTCCTTTTTGTTCCATTTGCAGTCTCATGATTAGCAGATCTGTTAATACTAAATTATGATTTTGGTTGTTGCGAGCGTAACTCGCTTCAATCCTACAGTTTAATTTCTTAATTTTTTTCTTCAGAGCTCTAATGGCGAAATTGAACACATAAGAACAGTTGTGGTACGCTTGTAAATTTCCCTTTTTTATTTCTAATAATCAATCATCAAGCCATTTCTTGCTCTCCAGTTTCCAATCTCCAGCAGTTTAAAATTTGGGGCTTTTACATGCAGAGCAGCACTCAACTCTTCGGAAGTATAGGGATGAGATATGTAAATACATAAGGTAAATTTCCCTTAAATATGTGATTTTTCTTTATCTGCGATTTGATTATTAATGGCATTATGCTTTTGTTCCTCGACTCATTGCTGATAAGTTTGCAGTAAATCACTGTTCATTTATTTGATGATAATTTAAATCAGTTCTGTTTGTTGTTTCTTTATAATGCTAAGTGATTACTCTGATTATGGATGAGTTTGGTTTCCTTCTGCTCTCTTCTTTGTGGATTGGAGCAATTACTTGCAGATCATTCGAAATTTGGAATTTACAAATCAACCGCGCTCTTCCATCCATTTTTCAAATTCTCACTCAATATCAAAATTCATTGTAGAACCCCAGCCCATAATTTTTATTTTTATCAAATTCTCAATAGTTTGATCATGCCATGCGTAAATATGTCGGTTTGGTGGTTCAGAAAAATCACCTTGGAGGTTAATTTTTAAATATCAATGTTTCGGATGGCCTGAATGTGGTTATCCCTTACTATTTTTTTTATTTAAGGATTGTTTGTAATGATTACTCCGTTGTTTATTACTGAAAGCTGGATGTATAATATGACAGTTGTGTAGAATCTTAGAAAGGTAAATTTTAAATGGGAAATTTACATACTTACCACACTATGATCTTATGTTTTTACATATCTAATGCCTTAACTTTTAGATTTATATTTATAACACTTTGGTGTCATAACACTCTGCATGAAAAGAAGTAAAAGTGGTATTTTTGATGGATATTAAANTATTTATAACACTTTGGTGTCATAAAACTATGCATGAAAAGAAGTAAAAGTGGTATTTTTGATGGATATTAATGATTTTAGTGTTATGCATATAAATATGAATGTTTAGGTTTTAGATATGCAAATACATAAGATTTGTGTGGCATATATGTAAATGTCCCTTTTTAAATAGAATGTGCTTTAGATGGTGCTTATTCATTTTTGCATTTCTTAGATTAGTATGATTTTAAAAAAAATTTCTTTTTTTTTGAGATTGATGGATAATTGGCATCATGATGTATGTAAAAATTATATTTTTATGTGATTTGGTGGTTCTATAATGGGCTCAAAAGGACGAATTTTTATAAGAGAAGCTTCATATGTTAAAGAGCAATTGAATTGTTCATTGTTGATGGGTTATGTGTTATTGTCTATCTTCTTTGTTGCAAAGTATAAAATTACACCATGAAAGGGAATATTATTGTTTGAATTGATTTATCTTGCTTGAGACATTTTACTCACGCTGGTACGACTAATTCAAGAAAATTGTTTCATGGTTAGTTATTTCACGAGAAAAATGTCAAATTGGTCCCCCAGACTCTTTGCAAGTGGTCATTTTATTCTCAGAGTTTATAAAAATACTAAGTTGATACTCTTTTAATAGGGGTTAAAATGATCATCCATGTGGACTATTTCAACTCATATTATGAAATTATGGAGATTAATTTGATACTTTTATAAATTTAGGGACTAAAAGGGCTCTATGTAAATAGTCACGAGGCTATTTTGACACTTTGCTCGTTATTTTATCATTTTGTTTTTCGTGTTCAGATGCTCATTAAACATTGCAAGGAGTTTATTTTCGAAGCGAGCTTATGTGGTTGATATCCATTTGGACATTACATTTAGATATTGAAAATTAAAGTAATTGGGATATAATGGGTCCTTTATCCATCGTACTTACTTTACTTTGAGATGACTGTGATGTATTATAGCTCAACAATCAACTCTTACTTTGCTCTCATTTCAAAATAAATTTGAAGACGGGTAAATTCATCCCGATCGAATTTGGGTCATCATATCCTTACCCAAATTTTTTTTGGAATATACCAGTCAAATTCTATGTACTTTCATATTTAACGACTAAACTTCATTTTTTACATATCAAGTTGCCCATGCATGAAAATGTATATTTCGCTATTTAAAATCTAAAACGGTGCTATATTTCATGTGAAATATTGAAAGATTTGAATGGTAAAAATATAAAAAAGTAAATTTAGGTGTTCGTTATATAAGTACATAGGATTTGGGTTGTATGAATGTAAATGCACCATTTTTTTCTCTTGAAAGCTTAGAATACTAATTTTTTGTTTGTTTTTTTCTTCTTGTGATTTTGTTGAACCAGATTGTTTATTCATTATTAACTTATGATTAGTCGNTGTATGAATGTAAATGCACCATTTTTTTCTCTTGAAAGCTTAGAATACTAATTTTTTGTTTGTTTTTTTCTTTTTGTGATTTTGTTGAACCAGATTGTTTATTCATTATTAACTTATGATTAGTCATTGCCCGTCATTTTCGCTCACCCATCACTAAATTTGAAACCTTGTTACTGCTTTTTATATTAGATTAATGGTTTTAGACTTATTTTTAACCTTATCATATGGTCTTCTGTTGGTTCATGGCTTNTTACTGCTTTTTATATTAGATTAATGGTTTTAGACTTATTTTTAACCTTATCATATGGTCTTCTGTTGGTTCGTGGCTTGGTTTCTTATCATAACATTTAAAAAGCTTTAAAAGTGAGCATTGTCATATTCAGTCCACATCAATTCTTAGCATCATATGGAAAACTTTTTAGCTGGCCATAGATTAATGAGACTAAATTTGTAAAGAAAGCAATATTGGCAATGTTGGTTTTTTCTTCTTATTTTTATCTTGGGCTAATTAATACAACATTTTGATATGAGGATATAATTAATAGGTGTTTCATGTCGCCCTCTTCTTCCCCTCATGTAAATATGAAAATCGTTTTCAAGTAAAGACAAAATGTTGATCTTCTGTTCTATGCCCATTGATTTCAAAGGGAACACTGAGCTTTCATAAATTTTGATGAAGAAAATAAACTTTTTTTGGGGGGGATTAACCCATTCTATCTGGTTCCCAGTTATTTTTTTTGTAAAAGTTTCCAACTATTTCATAGCATTATATTATATTTTTTGAAGTTTGTAATATGTGTTTTTTTTTTTTCCCCCACTAGATTATTATTATTATATAATTGCACTATGGCATGATGACTTTTTGATAAAATTCTTGATGCAAGCATGTCTATTATTAATATATTTCACAAAATGTAGGCAGAAGTGCGGTAGGAAGTGCTGATAAAAAAGATCTTAGGAAGATTCACATATCAATCAATTCTTATGTATTTACGTAACTAATTGATGTCTGAGGGCTTCTCGAGCACGCACTTTCCCAGTTTGGGCTCTTCTTTGCCTGTCTTGGGTCCCTAGGCGTCTGAAGACAGAGGCCCAGATGCACAGGCGCTAATTATGAGCGTCTAGGCGGCCGAATCCTTGTTTTGACAATTGCTTCTTGTTGTTTCACATCTGAGGAGTTAAATTAGCAGATACAAAGCAGAGGGGATTTTTTGGATGGGCAAGTTAGGATTTTCATGAAGAAACACATCCGGAGAAGGGAGGAGAAAGCAAAAAATTCCAAGGAAAAGACTCTGTCACTGCGAGCAAGAGAGTGAGAGAGTCATTGCGAGCGAGAGAGTGAGTGAGGCTTTGAAAGGGGAGTGAGCCAGGGAGTGTATTTCTTGTGAGGAAGTGATCGTGCTTAGTCCATTGAGTGTGTGTAAGAGAAAAGAAGAAATTTGAGATCATTGTACAAGAGAAAATATTCAGTGGAGCGAAGAAATTTCTCTTCATGGTGAGATTGTTCCTATGTAAACTCTTTCTACTTTTTTGTTTCAATGAAATCTATTTGTTTTTCTCTTAACATATTCAGTAGCCAAGTATTTTTCATTCTCCCGTGTGTTGGATATGTGATGAATCATATTCTCTCCATGACATTTTTTCTCAACTAGTTAAGAATTTGCAAAAAGTAGATGAGTGATCTTTTTTATTTTTCTTTACTTTCAACTTGACCAATTAAAATGTTAAAAGCTCCTGTGATCTAGGACCTTTGATTGTTGACTAGAAGAACAAGTGTGATAACACACAGTCACCTAGCGGAATAGACATATTGTTAGTAGGAGATTGCAACCTAAATAGGAGGAAACTAGAGGATTTCTGTAAAACTTTGCAGGGTTAAGTCCCTTTACCCATAATAAGAGTTTCCAATGCTCTTTTTGAGATCGACAGAGGCTAAGAGGATTTATCTATGGTTGTCAACTATAAGTGTAGAAATTCATATTTATAGGAAGAATATTGAGGATTNCGCTGGTAGACTAATTCAAGAAACTTGTTTCATGGTTAGTTATTTCACGAGAAAAATGTCAAATTGGTCCCCTAGACTCTTTGCAAGGGGTCATTTTATTCTCAGAGTTTATAAAAATACTAAGTTAATACTCATAATCTTTTAATAGGGGTTAAAATGATCATCCATGGAGACTATTTCAACCCATATTATGAAACTATGGAGACTAATTTGATACTTTTATAAATTTAGGGACTAAAAGGGCTCTATGTAAATAGTCACAACACTATTTTGACACTTCACTCGTTATTTTATCATGTTGTTTTTCGTGTTCAGATGCTCATTAAACATTGCAAGGAGTTTATTTTCGAAGCGAGCTTATGTGGTTGATATCCATTTGGACATTACATTTAGATATTGAAAATTAAAGTAATTGGGATATAATGGGTCCTTTATCCATCTTACTTACTTTGAGATGACTGTGATGTATTATAGCTCAACAATCAACTCTTACATTGCTCTCATTTCAAAATAAATTTGATGACGGGTAAATTCATCCCGATCGAATTTGGGTCATCATATCCTTACCCAATTTTTTTTTTTGGAATATACCAATCAAATTCTATGTACTTTCATATTTAACGCCTAAACTTCATTTTTTACATATCAAGTTGCCCATGCATGAAAATGTATATTTCGATATTTAAAATCTAAAATGGTGCTATATTTCATGTGAAATATTGAAAGATTTGAATGGTAAAAATATAAAAAAGTCAAATTTAGGTGTTCGANTCCATCTCTAGCTTTCTTTTATGTTTTATAAGATTGTCAATTATTTGGGTACAAAGTCTTGCAAGCTTGGGCTTTTTCTTTTGNTCCATCTCTAGCTTTCTTTTATGTTTTATAAGATTGTCAATTATTTGGGTACAAAGTCTTGCAAGCTTGGGCCTTTTCTTTTAGTGGTCATGAAAAATAAGTTTCAAATATCAACCTAGGACTTGAACACCCTTAAACCTTTAGATATTGGTGATCCCATTAGATGACACTGCCCATAGTCACTGACAAGCATGATACTAAATCAAAATAATTGACCATTTTTTCTAAGTAAACAAGGAACAAGTAATTGTAAATTTGGATATATTCACTGATGAATTTGTTAAACTAATTTAATCAATNTTCTTTTGGTGGTCATGAAAAATAAGTTTCAAATATCAACCTAGGACTTGAACACCCTTAGACCTTTAGATATCAGTGATCCCATTAGATGACACTGCCCATAGTCACTGACAAGCATGATACTAATTCAAAATAATTGACCATTTTTTCTAAGTAAACAAGGAACATGTAATTGTAAATTTTGATAAATCTAGTGATCAAATTGTTAAACTAATGAAATCAAACTGAACCTAGCAAATTACAGATAAAATAAAACTGTAACATAGTTTAGGTTATCTAATTTGTTTTTTATTAATTAAAACAATAAATCCCAATAAAGAGGTGCACATTCATTTGGTTTGTCAAGATTGATTGACATTTTTATCAAAAAAAATTATATGAAATTACACTTTTTCAATCCAAGAGCTAAGAAAAGAGTATTATTTAAGTGGTCATTGTTTTAAAAATATATCATCCTAAATCAAAAGTATGCCTAATTTTCATTCTCTTTCCATAAATGAATCCACATATAAAAATACAAGTGGTGTGATAATGCCTCTTGAAAAGTGGGTAGAGTTATATCTTTGTGGTGATGAATATTTGAATTTCTTATGCTTGCATAAAGTGAGCACCTTTTGAATTCAAATTAAACTAGACTTATTTTCTTAGCATTTTTTATTCATATTTAAATTATGAAATTTGAATGGATATAAATTTTTATGAATTATGATTCAACTACAAAAAAAAATTGATTTTTATCCNCTTATTTTCTTAGCATTTTTTATTCATATTTAAATTATGAAATTTGAATGGATATAAATTTTTATGAATTATTATTCAACTACAAAAAAAATTTGGTTTTTATCCTTTTTTTCATTGACATATGTCTACATTTCTTATGCTTGAACAAAATTGTAATTTCCATAAAAAATAGACATTTACTTACAAAACACAGAATCATTATGTATTTACATAGCAAACAATTAGACTTTCATATTTATATATATAACCCTCAAATCTATAAAAAATATCATTAACTAGACTTTTGAAAAGTGGACGCATTTTTATGCATATTTTTATGGCACTAAAGTATTATAATGTCAATATTAAACTTTAATAAAATAAATGTGTTGTATGTAAATTTCTTAAAAAAAGTTATATTCTACATAAGAAAAAATATATTTTTTCGGGGCAATCCTATTCATACGACATTTCTATTGTATTTACATATGTAACAACTAAAAGTTCATATTTACGAGCATGNTGAACAAAATTGTAATTTCCATAAAAAATAGACATTTACTTACAAAACACAGAATCATTATGTATTTACATATCAAACAATTAGACTTTCATATTTATATATATAACCCTCAAATGTATTAAAAATATCATTAAGTAGACTTTTGAAAAGTGGAGACACATTTTTATGCGCAGTCTTATGACACTAAAGTATTATAATGTAAATATTAAACTTTAATAAAATAAAAATGTGTTGTATGTAAATTTCTTAAAAAAAGTTATATTCTACATAAAAAAAATATATATATATTTTTAGGGGCAATTCTATTCATATCACATTTCTTTTGTATTTACATATGTAACAACTAAAAGTTCATATTTACGAGCATGCCACTCTAATCTTTAATATCATATAAAAAAATACGATCATCATATATTTTTTTTTTAAGTGAAACACAACTTTTAAACATAAGTTTATGTCACCAAGATGTTACAAATATATATGTCAAACTTTGGATGTTAGAAATATATATACATAAGAATTATGTGACATATATATATATATATATATATA